>BLSH010484623.1:5071-25401 GCA_018402905.1 Glandirana rugosa | reverse complement strand
TTCCACTCACTTACATGAATGGTCTTCGACCATTCCATGGTCGTTTCTGCTACGGTTTAGTCTACTAGGTCCCCGCTATTTCACTGCAGTGCCACAAGTCACGAGTTCACTCACGAGTTTTTAAACACTGGTAGAGTATCATACACACACACGAATGGTCTTTAGTCACCATACTTTCGCCCTTCATGTTACCAAAGGATACCTACTGAGGGAAGAACCAGACGCTACCATGGCCCCAAGGAGGTCTCCCAAGGATACGGAGAAGTCATACGACACTTTAGCGAGGGTACGCCAAACCAATTTTACTCTTAAAAAAGGACGCAAATTTCGTTTGGGTACAACGTCGCACGACCGCGCAATTGTCAGTTAAAGCGACGCAGCGCTAAATCGCAAAAAGGGCTCCGGTCCTAAAGCTGGAAATCCTTCCGGGGCTGAAGTGGTTAATCTGTATTTAATAAATTTCTGTGAGAAATTGAATTACGCTATGGAGTTTTTCCTTGTTCTCATTTTAACCAAACCGCATGGGAGCGATTTCACAGCATACTGAAGAGGCATAGGAACCCTCTGGAGGAACCCCGGTACCATCGCAGACCAAGAAGGGAGTCATCCATAGGAAACCATTGTACTTCCCGCTTTCATACCACTGATTTCTGGTAAGCACACACACATACTATGAGATGGTCACAAATTTTTGAGCACTCACTTGAGCACTGAACACCGTGACGTCACTTTATCGCCCCTGGATCATCTGATTTGGCATCGTCTTTGCTGGTACCTTACCAGCTTCTGGTAAGTACATTCACTCACCTTTTTTGCATCATCACCACCTCTAGCACCTGATTATCAAGTCACCTGTCACTGGTTACCCAAGTTCAATCTGGAACAGTACACTGCATCAGCTTTACTTTCCTGTGTATCTACCGCAGTTACCGTATATATTTACACATGAACTTTAAAAGGACATTACTATATGGTCATTGAAAGCAAGTATTCTAAAGAACACTAATGTATGGTCATTGAAAGCGAGCACTTGCTATTGGTGTATATTTAATTGTATACTCATGTTTGGTTTATCTTAAGAATACTTCTGACCTAGCGCTGCACTCTCTGTTCCCCATGCATTGCATAATAGCTCATTATGAAATACTTACCTTAGAGCGAAGTCCTGTATTGGAGTCGGCACTCTACAGGGCCCACATCTTCCACCCGAAGTTACTTCTGGTTAGCTCTGGCGCTGTGATTGGCCAGAGCCACAACGACGTCACTCCCACGAATGCGCACGGGAGCCGTCGGTAATGACACGGCCCCTTAGAAACGGCACCAAGCAGCCCGTTTCTTCAGTAGGCATGTACCGATGATGTTGGCACATGCAGATATATGGAATATCTACTAAACTGTGCAAGTTAAGGAGATATTCCCGGGACCTACAGATAAGCCTTATGATAGGCTTACCTGTAGTTTAAAGTGGTTGTCCAGAATTGACAACCACTTTAAGGGCAGAAATCTTCTAATTAGAATTGGGTGAACAGTCTGAGCCAAGCAAAAGTTCGGCCTGAACATCTCATGTTTGCCCGTTTGGCAAACAACCAAATTTGTGGGGTGCTCAGCAGGATGTTTGCCAGACAAGCACCCCACAATGCACTTCACACTGCACAGTGAATTCTAAGTCTTTATTGGGTGAAGCTTTGCCCAATCAGGGCATAGTGAACAACTGGTTGTTAAGGAGTGGACCAGGAAGCTGGCTGCTGTGTCCTTAACAATAGATAAGTCATCAGCTGTCATTGGGCTTCCCCGCTGACAGCTAAATGAAAAACAAAAAATGGCCGGCAATAGAAAAATGTGGAAAAAAATGGCGTGGAGGTCCCCCCAATCCATACCAGGCCCTTTGTGTCTGGTATGGACTTTAGGGGGAACCCAATGACAAAATTTAAAAATAAATGGTGTGGGGTTGCCCCCATAATCCATACCGGACCCTTATCTCAGCATGCAGACCTGCAGGCCAGTAAAGGGGGGACAAGCCCCCCTCCTGAACCATACCAGGCCACATGCCCTCAACATGGGGGGGTGCCATGTTGATGGGAACAAGGGCCTCTTCCTGACAACCCTGAGCTGTGGGCAGGGGGGGTATCAGAATCTGGAAGCCCTCCTTTAACAAGGGGGCCCCCAGATCCCACCCCCTCATATGTAAATGAGTAGGGGTACATTGTACCCCTGCCCATTCACCAAAAAACTGTCAAAAAGAAATAAACACACACACACAGTTTTTGACAATCCCCTTATTAAAAATAAAAAAATGCCCCTCGATGTAGACCCATCATCGATCAGGATGCCACCACCGGAACCAAAAAAAGAAAAAAAAATGCTCCACCAGTGAGGAAGGCTAACTACCATCTACCTGCTTCTCCATCTGACAGTTCTTAAATAGGCAAGGGGCGGGGCCAGCTGGCGATGTACCCTGGTGGTATCGGCCCATGTGATATCACCGTTCAACACATGCTGGGTCGGTGACATCACATGGGCCAATGCCACCAGGTGCCATTGTCTGGTCGCATCAGCTCATGTGATGTCACCGACCCAGCATGTGCTGATCGGTGATGCCACAAGGGGGCGGTGCCACCAGGTGATGTCACCAGATGGCTCTGTCCCTTACTTATTTAGGAACTGTCAGATGGTAGAAAAGGCAGATGGTGGTTAACCTTCATGGAGGCAGGGTTTTTCTCTTACTTTTTTGGTTCTCACGATGGTGAAGGCATTAATGATGGATCTACATCAAGGGGCATCTTTTTTTATTTTTAATAAAGGAATTGTCAAAAACTGTGTGTGTTTTTATTTCTTTTTGACACTTTTTTGGTGAACGTGATTTTGTGGTTATGTAGTGCCTTTGTTACAGTGAGCATATTCTTTCTCTGCTGCATATAAAGCATTAAAGATTGGGAAACACATTTGCTGTATAGGGCAGTGGCGCAGAGACAGGGCATCTAAAGCGTGGCAGAACGTGTTCCTTTATATGGAAATAGTGTTCTTGAAGGATTACATCCCTTGGGATATTGTCAGGCAGATGGAATGATTTCAGGAGGCAGTGAATTCTGTCTATCAACAATTTGGTTGCAGATATGTTTGGGAACATGGTATGGAACATCTCTTGAATATAGGTAGACAGTTGGTCCAAAAAGACAGACTCAGGGATCCCTGGATTTTTAGGTTATTCTGACAAGACCTGTCCTCTAAATCTGCAAGTTTTGTTTTCAACCAAACAATATCATCTCCTCTTTCTGTATGCAAATAAACCAAGGCATTAAACGAAGAGGCAAATTCTTCCATTTTTGTCTCCATATGATCCATTTTGTCCCCCAGGTCCTCTATATCATCTGTCACCTGGCACAGATAGGAGGTAATATTTGTGTGCAAGGATGAACAAAGGGAGACCAACGTTTCTTTCATTGTGGTGTCAAGAATAGGAGTGTTGGTAGTAGGAATATTGGCTATAGGGTCTAGAAGGAATCATGAGTCCTCCATGTCATATTGATCTCTTACCACCCCCAGTGTTCCCAGCAGCATGGTTTGAACTGGTGCAGCCATCCTTGGCTTAGATTTCACTTTTGTGGATGGGATAGAGGAGCCAGAGCTGGTATCTGAGGGTGCTGCTGCATGCTGGGAAGAATGCTGTGTTGAGGTACTTGTTGCTGCAGCATCAGACATTGGAGAGCCGCTGCTGCCATTACTATGTGGTTTTCTATAAGATTTTTCAGTTTTCATTTAATTTCAAAGCAAAGACATTGGTGATCACTAGAACCCAGTTTTACTCCTACCTTAAAGCAGAGTTCCACCCAAAAGCGGAACTTCCGCTTTAAGTGCTGGTGATCCCCTGACATGCCACAATTGGCATGTCATTTTTTTTGGGGGGAGCGAGGTACCCAGCTCCCACTTCCGCCCCTGGTGCAGTGGCACTGAGTGGAAGTTCACTTCTCCCCCTCCCTCCATGCAATCTTCTGGGACACGTCACAGGTCCCAGAAGATTGCGCAGCACGGCTCGTGCATGCACAATGCACGTCCGGCTGTGAAGCCACAGCTGGGTGCCCACAGTAGCAATGCCGGTGCTGTGGAGAGGTGAGTGTCTGTTTATTAAAAGTCAGCAGCTACACTTTTTGTAGCTGTTAACTTTTAAATGGGTGAAACTCCACTTTAACATCAGAAATTGATCCCCATTTGTCAGTACTCGATCTAGAATGTGATCCCAGTTATTGTTAGGCATTTTGAAGTCACCCGTAGTCAAAACCTTGTTGAGTGGAGCAGACACCTGGATGTTCGGGTTCATCTGGTTCGGCCGAACTTCGCGGAAAAGTGCGGGTTCGGTACCGAATTTGACCCGAACTTGACCACGGACCCGAATATTTGGGCACAAAAATGGCTGTAAAAAAGTCCTGTAAAGGGCTAGAGGGCTGCAAAAGGAAGCAAAATGGGGGTAAGAGTAGGACAAGTGCCCTGCAAACAAATATGGATAGGGAAATAACTTAAAATCACATAGAAAAAAAAATGGGAGGAGGAGGTGGATGTGGAGTAGGAGCCTAGAGGTTGACTAGGCTGTGACCGTGGCAGTGTAGGTGGAAGTGGCGGAGGAGGAGGTAGCCAACACTGTTTTTTGTTTGTTTGTTTTTTTTTCAAATTGGGGAAGCCCCCAAAATATTGAGACATATTAAAAAAAACAAGTATACCAATGGCTGTGTGAGGCCGGTCTAAATGTCTATTCTGCACAAGGTACAGACAAGTCTTGTGGGATCCATGCGTGCTTCATTTTAATAAACCTTAGCTTGTTTAAGTTGGCTGTGAACAGGTGTCTGTGCTTGTCTGTGATAACGCCCTCTGCCATGCTAAACACAAGTTCAGACAATACACTGGCTGCAGGGCAGCCAAGGCATAAAGGGCAAGCTCAGGCCATGTGCCCAATTTGGAGACCCAGAAGTTGAATGGGGCAGACCCATCAGTCAGTACGTGTAGGCGTGTACACACATACTGTTCCACCAAGTTGCTGAAATTCTGCCTTCTGCCAACACGTTGCCTATCAGCTGGTGGTGCTGTTTGTTGTGGCGTGCTGCTGACAAAGCTTTTCCACATTTCGGCCATGCTAACCCTGCCTTCTGAGGTGCTGGCGGTGCCACAGCTGCGTTGGTGACCTCTTCCTCCTCCTCTGCCTTCGCCTTGTGCTTCCACTGAGCCCTGGTGTCATTTGGGAATGCCCTCAGCAGTGCATCTACCAGCGTGCGCTTGTAGTCGTGCATCTTTCGATCATGCTCCAGTGAGGGAATTAAGGACGGCACGTTGTCCTTGTAACGGGGATCCGGCAGGGTTGCCACCCAGTAATTAGCACAAGTTAAAATGTGGGCAACTCGGCTGTTGCTGAGCAGGCTCTGCAGCATGTAGTCACTCATGTGTGTCAGGCTGCCCAGAGGCAAAGACAAGCTGTCCTCTGTGGGAGGTGTATCATCTGTGTCCTCTGTATCCCCCCAGCCACGCTTCAGTGATGCCCACAAGCTGCGTTGGGTGCCACCCTGCTGTGAACATGGTTCCTCCTCATCATCATCCTCATCCTCCTCATCCTCCAGAACTGTGCCCTGGCTTGAAAATTTTTTACTTGGCCTATGCTAGTGCAGGAACCCACCCTCCGAGCCACTTGTGAATGACTGGCCTGATAACCGTGGAAATGACCCCTCTTCCTCCTGTGCCACATCCTCTTACATCATCGCCCCCAAAGTGTTTTTTCAAGGAGACATAGAAGTGGGATATTAATGCTGAGAACAGCGTCATCGGCACTGGCCATGTTGGTGGAGTACTCAAAACATTGCAATATGGTACACAGGTCTCGCATGGAGGCCCACTTGTTGGTGGTGAAGTGGTGCTGTTCCGCAGAGCGACTGACCCGTGCGTGCTCCAGCTGAAACTCCACTATTGCCTGCTGCTGCTCGCACAGTCTCTCCAGCATGTGCAAGGTGGAGTTCCACCTTGTGGGCACGACGCATAGGAGGCGGTGAGCAGGAAGGTCGAAGTTCCGCTACAGTGCAGACAGGCGAGCAGCAGCAGGGTGAGAAGGTCGAAAGTGGGCACAGACGGCCCGCACTTTATGCAGCAGCTCTGACATATCCGGGTAGTTTTTTTAGAAATTTATGCAGCACCAAATTCAGCACATGCGCCAGGCAAGGGATGTGCATCAAACCGGCTAGGCCCAGAGCTGCTACGAGATTTCACCCATTATCGCACACCACCAGGCCGGGCTTGAGGCTCAGTGGCAACAACCACTCATCGGTCTGTTGTTCAATGCCCGTCTACAGCTCCTGCGCAGTGTGGGGTTTATCCCCCAAACATATCAGTTTTAAAACAGCCTGCTGTTGTTTCCCCCTGGATGTGCTGAAGTTGGTGTTGAAGGTGTTACGTTGAGTGGATGAGGAGGTGGTAGAGGAGGAGGAGGAAGCGCAGTAGGAGGAGGAGGCAACAGGAGGCAAAGAGAAATGCCCTGCAATCCTGGGTGGAGGAAGGACATGCGCCAAATGGCTAGCCGTCTCAGGCCCACGCGCCACTACATTTGCCAAGTGTGCAGTTAGCGAGATATAGCGTCCCTGCTCGTGCTTACTGGTCCACGTATCAGTGGTTATGTGGACCTTGCCACGGATGGCATTGCGCAATGCACACTTGATCTCGTCCCCGACTTGATCTCGTCCCCGACTTGGGAAGGGATGGCTCGCCTGGAAAAGTAGTGGCGGCCGGGAACCACATACTGTGGGACAGCCACCGCCATCAGGTTTTTAAAACTGTCTGTGTACACAAGATGGAATGACAGCATTTCAAAGGCCAGGAATTTTGAAATACTGGCATTCAGGACTAGGGATCATGGGTGGGTAGGGGGATACTTCCTCTTTCTTTCCAGTGTTTGGGAGATGGAGAGCTGTAAGCTTCCGTGGGACCGTGTGGAAATGCTTGGGGACGGTGGCAGACATGGTGGCATTGCTGTCACATGCTCTGTTTGCTGGGTGGCAGGTGACACTGGCACTGTGGAGGTGGAGGAAAAGGCCCAGATGCAGCAGCAGAAGAGGAAGCAGGAGGAGGCCAAGACCTTTCTTTGATTTTGAGGTACTTATTACACTGCAGCAAGTGCTTTGAATTTAGATGCCTGGTCATGCAGGTTGTGCTAAGGTTTAGAACATTTATGCCTCGCTTCAGGCTCTCATTGCACAGCGTGCAAACCACTTGTGTCTTGTAGTCAGCACATTGTCTGAAGAACTGCCACGCCGGGGAACGCCTTTAAGCTGCCTTTGGTGTGCTAGGTCCCTGGGTACGGTGGGTGGTAGCAGGTGTACTGTCTAGGGGTCACTCACTCCGCTTTTGCATCCTGCTTTCTCTTTTGCTGTGCTGGTGCCTCTGTGCGACCACCACCTCTTCCACCAAACTGCTCACGTCACTCGCATGGCCCTCATTCCATGTGGCGTCTAGGACCTCATTATCTTCCTCCATGGAAATCACACCAGGAGAGTCATCAAAAAGCATAAGAAACTGTTGCATGACTTGGGGCTCAGACTGCTTGGCTGATTTACAAGAGGCTGAGGTGAAAGACAGATGGCCATGGGGTTCAGGTGCCAGGTGACAATGTGAAGGAACTGGAGGCATTGTCAGACACCCAATATACTATCGCCTGTACTTTTTTCGGCCTCACCATTTGATGAGCGGCATTCGGGCCTACCATATAACGTTGAAGGTTCTGTCGGCTACTCGCACCTGAAGAAGGTGTTTCACTTGTGCATGTAGCTGGCACAAATCAACCACGTCCTCTGCTTGCAACAGGAACTTCACCAACACCAGCAGCACCAAGACCTTGACCACGCAAATGTACTATGTAGTACTATTTATTAATACAAAAAAAAAGAATAATAAATTCTTCTTCTTTTTTTTTTGGAAAACAGCAACGTAGACGCACTTTTTATTTTTGTGCAAGAATTGATTTTAGAACAATAATCTGTCCCTTAGACCACCAGTAGGTACCTCTCCCTCTAGCAGTATGTGATTATTTTAGAACAATAATCTGTCTCTCTCAGCACCAGCAGGAATCTCTCCCTATAGCACTAGGAGATGATTTTAGAACAATAATCTGCCCCTCACAGCACCAGCAGGAACCTCTCCCTCTAGCAGTATGATATGATTTTAGAACAATAATCTGCCCCTCCACAGTACCAGCAGGATCCTCTCCCTCTAGCAGTATGTGATGATTTTAGAACAATATCTGTCCCTCACAACACCAGCAGGAACCTCTCCCTATAGCACTAGGAGATGATTTTAGAACAATAATCTGTCCCTCACAGCACCAGCAGGAACCTCTCCCTATAGCACTAGGAGATGATTTTAGAACAATAATCTGTCCCTCACAGCACCAGCAGGAACCTCTCCCTATAGCATTAGGTGATGATTTTAGAACAATAATCTGTCCCTCACAGCACCAGCAGAAACCTCTACCTATAGCACTAGGAGATGATTTTAGAACAATAATCTGTCCCTCACAGCACCAGCAGGACCCTCTCCATATAGCACTAGGAGATGATTTTAGAACAATAATCTGTCCCTCACAGCACCAGCAGGAACCTCTCCCTATAGCACTAGGAATGATTTTAGAACAATAATCTGTTCCTTACAGCACCAGCAGGAACCTCTCCCTCTAGCACTATGTGATGATTTTAGAACAATTATCTGTCCCTCACAGCACCAGCAGGAACCTCTCCCTATAGCTCTAGGAGATGATTTTAGAACAATAATCTGTCCCTCACAGCACCAGCAGGAACCTCTCCCTATAGCAATATGTGATTATTTTAGAACAATAATCTGTCCCTCACAGCACCAGCAGGAACCACTCACTATAGCACTAGAAGATGATTTTAGAACAATAATCTGTCCCTTACAGCACCAGCAGGAACCTCTCCCTTAACCGTTTCCCGCCCGGCGCATAGACAAATGACGTCCGAGCGGGTGGTTCATTATCCTGACTGGACGTTAATTGAGGTCCTCAGGATAACCCGCAATCGCGCGCCCCTGGGGGCGTGCATTGCGGCGATCGGTGGTGCCGTGGGTCAGTCTGACCCATCGCATTACCGATCGAAGTAAAAGGCTTCGATCCAAAGCCTTTTACCATGTGATCAGCCGTGACCAATCACGGCTGATCACAGTGTAAATAGGATGAGCCGTTTATCAGCTTTTCCTCTGCTCAGGTCTGCAGACCTGAGCAGCGGAGAGCCGATCGGCTGCTCTCCTGACAGGGGGGGCTGCGCTGAACATTTATCAGCGCAGCCACCCTCAGGATCACCCCACTGGACCACCAGGGAGCTGGCCCAGGACCACCAGGGAGCCCCCCCGGACATCACAAAGAGGCTGCCCAGGACCACCAGGAAAGGATCACAGAGGCTGCCCAGGACCACCAGGGAGCCCCCACTAGACCACCAGGTAAGGGCAATATTGTGCACTGTAGGGATGGCACTGTGCCCATGTATGATGTCTGCCAGTGCCATCCCTAGCAGTGCTTGTTGCACCAGTACCCACCACTGCCACCTATAAGTGCCCACCTGCGCCCACCTGTGCTACCTATCAGTGCTCACCTGTGCTACCTATCAGTGCCCACCTGTGCCAGCTAAAAGTGCCCACCTGTGCCAGCTAAAAGTGCCCACCTGTGCCACCTAAAAGTGCCACCTATCAGTGCCCATCAGTGTCTAGTGCCACTTATCAGTGCCGCCTATGAGTGTCCATCAGTGCTGCATATCAGTGCCACGTATCAGTGCCCGTCAGTGTTGCTTGTCAGTGCCGCCCATCAGTGCTGCATATGCGCCCCATCATCAGTGCAACCTTATCAGTGCCACCTCATCAGTGCCAATCTGTACTGCCTCATCAGTGCCCGTCAGTGGACCCTCATCAGTGCCCATCAGTGTAGCCACATCAGTGCCCGTCAGTGAAGGAGAAAATGTACTTTATACAAACTTTTGTGACAGAAACAAAGAAAAAAATTTTTTTTTCAAAATTTTCGGTCCTTTTTTTTTATAGCGCAAAAAATAAAAACTGCAGCGGTGATCAAATACCACCAAAGAAAGCTCTAATTGGGGGAAAAAAATGATAAAAACTTTGTTTGGGTACAGCGTCGCACGACCGCGCAATTCTCATTCAAATCGCAACAGCACTGAAAGCTGAAAATTGGTGTGGGCGGGAAGTGTTCTAAGTGCCTGGTATTGAAGTGGTTAAGCAGTATGTGATGATTTTAGAACAATAATCTGTCCCTCACAGCACCAGCAGGAACCTCTCCCTATAGCACTAGGAGATGATTTTAGAACAATAATCTGTTCCTCGCAGCACCAGCAGGAACCTCTACCTATAGCACTGGGAGATGATTTTAAAACAATAATCTGTCCCTCACAGCACCAGCAGGAACCTCTCCCTATAGCACTAGGAGATGATTTTAGAACAATAATCTGTCCCTCACAGCACCAGCAGGAACCTCTCCCTATAGCACTAGGTGATGATTTTAGAACAAGAAATCTGTCTCTCACAGTACCAGCAGGAACCTCTCCCTATAGCAGTAGGAGATGATTTTAGAACAATAATCTGTCCCTCACAGCACCAGCTGCAGGAACCTCTCCCTATAGCACTGGGAGATGATTTTAGAACAATAATCTGTCCCTCATGGCACCAGCAGGAACCTCTCCCTATAGCACTAGGAGATGCTTTTAGAACAATAATCTGCCCCTCACAGCACTAGTAAACTGTACCTATTCCAGTATCAGATGGTTTTAGAACACTAAGCTTTCCCCTCACAGCACCACCAGGAACTTGTCTGTAGTGGAGGATGAGATGATATTAGATCGGTAATCTATCCCTCACAGCACTAGTAAACTGTACCTAGTCCAGTATCAGATGGTTTTAGAAAGCTAAGCTTTCCCCTCACAGCACCGCCAGGAATCTGTCTGTAATGCAGGATGAGATCATATTAGATCGGTAATCTGTCCCTCACAGCGCCGGCAGCATGCTCTCCGTACACTAGTCTGAGACGATGTGACACGCGGCATACGTGACTCCAGCTCATATAGAGGCTGGGTCACATGATGCACTAGCCTATCATAGCCATGTCATTAGTAGGCATGGCTGTGATGGCTTCTAAGGGCAAACGAGCGAAACACTTGTTGATTGGCTGCCCTGCAGCTATTCAACAGGCGCCGAAAATAGTCTGGGTCACATGATGCACTGGCCAATCACAGCCATGTCATTAGTAGGCATGGCTGTGATGGCTTCTAAGGGCAAACGAGTAAAACGCTTATTGATTGGCGGCCCTGAAGCTATAGGAAAGGCTCGCAAAATACCCGAATACCGAACCCGAACCCAGACTTTTTTGCAAATGTCCGCGTTCGGGGCACGGACACCCAAAAGTCCGGTACGGTACTTTACAGTCCGGGTTCGCTCAACTCTATCAACAAGTTATCAAAATCTTCCACCTGCCCTGGTGTCTGTATACTACACCAATTTTATAATTGTGAATATAATAAATACATGAAGACTATATAAGTAATATTTATAATTGTTCATTTTTATTTTTCACCAGTTCTAAAGTTTTTGACAACACATTTGCTAAGAATTCAGTTTCTAAGTCATTTGTCATATTATTTGATTTTCACATTTCAAAACCTTTTACTCATGAAATATTTAATTCTACAGCATAGATGTATTAAAAATGTAACTCACAATAGTCCAACCAATTCTGTTAAAGTAGCTCTAAAATCTAACTAGATGACATTTTGTTTGCTAAAGGACTATGTATGATAAACAGTTGGAATGTTTTCACTCCATCACTAGAAAAGTACTGGAAAGTCCTTCACTGCAGGATTAACACATTTTAGTGAATATCATACATTAAAAAAATACATAATAATTACTTTTGAACCTACATTAACATGCAAAAATTATATGAGATATGGTGATTGGGTTTGTGGTCTACTTTAATTTTAAATGATCTAGAGCAGGGTTTCTCAACCAGGGTTCCATAGAATCCTATGATTCCTCCAGAGGTTGCCAGCTCTTCATTGACCAATGAGCAATTTCTGCCTTTCAGATAAATTCCCACTGATACTATTAAACTTTTTAGCCAACTGTAAGGGTTTAATTATTTCCAATGACCACAAGTATAAGGAGCATTATTCCAACTGACCATCACACTAATGTATAATGAGTTGTAGATATAATACATTTTAGTAGGGGTTCCCTGAGACCAGACATTTATTTAAAGGGTTCTTCTGTGTTGAAAAAGTTGAGAAAGGCTGGTCTAGCGGAATTAAGTTATGAAAAAAGTAAGTTTTAAAGAAATTGGGCATTTAAAATAATTATAGAATTATGGGTTTGCTGAAAGAGTCAAAATAAAAACTGTAGTAATTAATTCCCATCTATCTCAGAAATAGTGTGTCAGACTGCACTAACTCCCTATTATCTTCCATAATATTTACTGTAGCTTTATGTGGCTACATATTTGTATCAGTTCCAAATTGATCCAGTGCAAACCTTTTTCTTATTTGTCTATCAGGATAAAATTGAAGGGATGGTACAACACAGTTAATGATTTAGAATCAATTTTCAGTAGATTAGAACTACATGATGTTCATTTTGAGTGAACTTTGTGCATTTCTCTGTTTCTTTCATTAGTGAGGGAGAAATTGTGATTCTGCTTGCCCTGACCTACATATATGTGGCTTGAATAAAAACTGAGCAATGATGGCATCGTATAATGAGAACATCAGTATTTGCAGTGATCACCAGGTCTATGTTACTTGAATTTTTTAAAGAGAAGTCAGGATGATTAAGGTTCCAGGTGTTAACAAGTTCACAAGAACAAAGCAATTGATCATAGTTTTGTTAGAATGTTAAGATTAAAATGTGCTTTACAGTGCTGTACTTAGGTTGTCTGAAGCTAAAATGCATAATATCATGTTTGAAGAATGCTAAAATTTCATCCTTTATGTTCTACTTTTCACTTTAATTTTGTAACTATTCCCTCAGAAAAATAGTTCACTTTCAGTTCTTGGCTTTTAAGTCTTCTGAAGTGAAATATGAAACCTTAAAGATTAGATAGTCTGCAATAATATAATGGAAAATTCCTAGTTATGATGTTTTTAAGCAATGAGTAAATGGAGTAGATTTGCTAGTTTCAAAGTTTCATGGTGCTATGTTAGTGAGTTAACTGCTAGATATTATAGAGGGGAAATTGGTAAGAGATACAAATCTTCCTTGGTGCTCTTAAAAGACATGAAAAAGTGAGAGATTATTTGATCAGCACAATTCACTCATATAGTAGATATGTACTGTCATAGCTGACATAAAAATACATTGAACAGTCAGGTAGGCACTAACAGTATAAATCTATCAGCAATTTGTGGTTACCTGACAGATCAAAATGCAAGACAAATATAACCAATATGTGTCTAGCTTAGTAGTACTAAAACCACCAGCTAAATGTTTCCCAAAAGAAAGCTCAAGGCAAATATGTTCAATTTATGTTCTTAAGTACAAACTCAGACATACCAGTATTGATTCTTGCAGTGATTTTATTTAATTTACATTCTAACTATTAGCACATGTGCAGTGCATGTTACATTTAAGGCATGCTTCTGCTTTTATCAGCTCTCAGAAAACTTTCAAGTCATCAAGTGACCGGTATTATAACTGGTCACATGTGTGGCAACATGTTCACTGCAGATCTAAATAGAGGCCAAGATGGCACTGTTTTCAGTGGGTGGGGAGTCACATTATGAAAAAAAAGTTGAGCAAATATTTTTTTTTTTTTTTTTGAACATCCAAGGTCATTTAGCAAGAATATAAATGCAGATTTTTGTATAAAATAAAATATATACAGTTTTCACTTCTATGTGAACAATTAATAAATCAATGATAATGCATATAGCATACTGTAGAAAAATTTAAATGAATCCACTAAGGTGCTATAGAAAGTGCAAACAGTGAATATATACTATATATAAACACAATCCATATTGGAAAGTGCAATCAATCAATATATATAGCCCATAATATAAAAAATGAATAATTCACAGTTCATCCACCATCTGATTGTTTCCCAGAAAACAGTTGAGTGTGATTTAAAGATTCTTTTTCAAGCATCAAACAGTTCCCAGTCAGTGCTTCATCCTTAACCTGTTGCCAACCATGCAACACATATGTGCTATGGCAAAAGAGCAAACGTTAATTCCCACATGCTGTACATATGCATCACTAGAAGGCTAATGTTTCTGTGCTTATTGTATGCACACTACATGCTCCCAGCACAGAGGCTGAGCTGTCAAGGAAAGCTCTCGGTCATCACTAATGATTGGCAGCTGGCAGTACTGGCTCCCGATCATGTGACCACTGTGACAGCCAATCACAGTAATCACATGATCACCAATTCTTCCTATCCCATGGTGTACAAACCTGATTAAAGGGATGCCAAGGCTGGGCAGTAAGGGTTTAACCTCCACCCCCCCCCCCGTTTGTGTAAACAAACTTACTGAATTATAATGACCTGATTTCATAAAGTAGGCCTATTGCACTTATAAGTATGCTTTATGAATGAACCCATGCTGAACCCCATGCTTCTCAGTGCTCCTCTCAGATAGAGGAGGAAAAACCCAGGGACCTGGAAGTACATGGAGGGTAAAACCATATAAATATATGAATAAGTAAGCAAAATATATTACTAAATAAGAAAAATAGCAGGGAATATTGAAGGATATGAGCTATGCTCCCTTGTAAACTCCCTATACTAGCTTCATCCCAACAGGCTTGCTCACAAGGAGAGAGTAGATAACTACTCTCTCCTTGTGAGCAAGCCTGTTGGGGGTGAAGCGTGTATAGGGAGTGTGGATATTAGGGTGGTATACTGCATGCAGCCTTTTATGGACTACAAAATAAAGCACCAATATGAATTTAGGGTTGAGAGTGACTCTAATCTTTCAATATTCCCTGCTGGAGCTGAGACAAGCTGCAAGGAGACAGCCCCAGAATGGTTCATGAATATTGTGACTTTATGAAAGGTGAGGTGATTGATGGATGTTATGTTTCACCTCACATGTGTTCATTTGCAGAGAACTAAGGTGGAATCCAGTCAAGGTTTTACCAGCCACCTTTGCAGGGTACATTCCAGATCATATTTTGTGGTCCACTTGTGTCCACCAACAGGTGGTATAAATGAAGCAGGACTGGAGCAAAGGATTGCTCTTAGCCTGGGACTCAGGAAGCCAAACCTGAGACAGCTGCATATGTGAAGTTTGCTTTGTGAGAGAAAGAAAATGTTTGCATTATCTTTGTTTTGTGGGTGACTGGGTGAAGCCCATCCCCTGTGAGGGAGGAACCTGCAATGTTTAGTTAGTGCCTAGATGGCAAGGATTTATTTTCTGTCTTTGATTTTCATGCACCTTTTAAATTAAAACTGTTTTAAGAAAACCTGTCGTTTGGGCTACCTTTTTCTCAGGGAAGGTGATCCCCATTAAGCTAACCCCTGAAAATATCCAGAGTCAGAGGTTTGGAGTGAGGCCATCTATCTGGATGTGCTTTTACTAGTACGCAAAATTACAGTCATTCACAATAAAAACTGCTTTTCCAGCACAAAAGAAACTCTCACGATTGTGGAGAAAGACAGAGATAGAGAGAGAGGGAAAGAGAGAGAGAGAGAGAGGGACAGAGAGAGAGTGAGGAAGAGGGGGGTGAGAGAGAGAGAGAGATCCCTAGCCTTGTCTGCAGCCCCTCCTGTACCCCATTGTCAGTCTGCAGTCCCTGTCTGTGGGAAGGTGTGTGTGATGCTTGGTACAGTACCTTTCATGCCAGCAGAACATAATAATACTATAATAATAATAAACTTTATTTTAAATAGTGCTTTTAAAGGTGGCTTCTCAAAGTGCTTTACAAGGAAAACACAAGAAATACACAGGATAACATAACAAAGGGGATAAAGGGGCAATTAAGTGAAAGCCTGTGTAAAGAAAAACGTTTTTAGATTTGATTTGAATAAGTTTAGAGAAGAGGACTCTCTGACATTCTTAGGAAGTGAATTCCATAGTTTTGGAGCATAGCAGGAGAAGGCTCTGTCCCCCATTGAGTGTAGGTGAGTAGGGGGACACACAGTAAACCAGAACTTGAGGAGTGCAGGTTATGAGGGGGGGAGTAAGCTGAAAAAAGTTCAGATAGATAATGGGGTGCCAAGCCATGAAGAGCCTTGTAGGTGAGCAAGAAGATCTTAAAGTCTATGCGAAACCTGATGGGCAGCCAGTGCAACGACTCCAGGATAGGGGTAATATGATCACTTGTGCCAGACCTAGTCAGGATTCTGGCTGCAGAATTTTGAACATATTGAAGCCGATTTATAATGGATTTAGGTACACCAGCAAGTAGAGCAGTAGTCAAGTTGGGAGAACACAAATGTATGGATTAGCTTTTCAGCTACAGTGTATGATAGCATAGGACGCAGCCGAGCAATGTTTCTCGAGTGGAAAAAAGATGTTCTGACAACATTTTGTACATGTGGTTCAAACGTTAGACTAGCATCAAATATCACCCCTAGATTTTTCAATTTAGACTGAAGCTCAATTACAGGTCCATCTACAGGTATAGATAATCTATTAGGACTGGTCTTCCGTAATTGATGATGGGTGCCAATAAGCATGACTTTAGTCTTGTCACAGTTTAATTGAAGGAAGTTATGGGCCATCCAAGTTTTTATACCACAAATACAGTTATATAGGAGAGAAGCAGCCAAAGTAGAATCTGGTTTAGTGTGGATGTATATCTGAGTGTCATCAGCATAGAAGTGATACTCAAGCCCATGTGATCTAAAAAGTAAGGCACCCAAGACTGAGCCCTGAGGAACACCGTACTTGACTGGACCAACTTCAGACTGGAATCCACCAAGAGAAACAAAGTGACAGCGACCAGTGAGATATGACTTAATCCATTTCAGAGCCAATTCTGAGTCTCCAAATATGGTTTCAAGGTGAGAGAGTAGAAGATTGTGGTCTACAGTATCAAAGGCAGAACTAAGATCTAGTAGAATAAGAATAGTTAGTGACCTGGAATCAGAGGCTAACAGAAGGTCGTTAGTGACTTTAACCAAGGCGATTTCTGTGCTGTGCAGCTGCCAAAAACCAGATTGGAGGGGTTCAAATAGATTATTTAAAGTCAGGTGATTATGTAACTGAGATATCACAACCCGCTCAAGGATCTTGGCAAGGAAGGGTAAGTTAGATATTGGGCAAAAATTGTTTAAATTGTCCAGGGAAATGTTGTTTTTTTTGTTACCAGTGTGATTGCGGCAGTTTTGAGGATTGTTGGTACAAAACCAGTGCTAAGGGAGTCATTTATGATATTGAGGATAATGTGGCATAGAGAATTAAAACAGGATTTAAATAAGTGGGTGGGAATAATGTCAAGTATGCAGGTGGAGAATTTCATATTAGAGACCAATTTAGGTAGAGATGAAGAGTCAAGTACAGAGAAGTTGGAGAGAGAGGAGCCAGTGAAGCTAGGTGGGTCAGGAAGTGATGTGGATAAAACATGTGGTGTGGTAAGAATTTGGTGTCTTATTTTGTCAATTTTTGAGGAGAAAAAATATAGTAATGTGTTACAGAGCTGTGTTGAAGCAGGTAGTGAAGAGGGACTGTAATGTTTTAATAATTTGTCGATGGTGCAGAAGAGTTATCTGGGGTTGCTAAGATTTTTTTCTATAGCATGGGAGAAAAAGTCTGACCTAGCAGTCTCAAGTTTACCCTTATTGACACACAAATAGTCTTTCCATGCTTAATAATGGACAGTCAAGCCAGATCTCCAATCTCCATGAGACTGTTTTCATAGAACGAAGGTGAGAATTATACCATGGAGCCGGACTGGAGAAAGAGACGGTTCGAGTTTTTAATGGGGCAAAGTTATCAAGAGAAGATGAGAGAGCCTGATTAAGGGCATTTATTTTGTCAACAAGGGTGTCAAAAGGGGAGATGCAGGATAGGGAGGAAATAACAGAATTAGCAAATTTGGGCTGGTCAATAGAAGTCCAGTTGCGATAATTTACAGGTTGAGACATGGAAGTGTTAGAGGTTGCCAATTCCAGGTTGAAAAGAATAGCTAAGTGATCAGACAGCCCTGGGTCAAGGGGAGAGCAGTCAAAGACAATAGGGCCATTTCCAATTATAAGGTCCAGGGTGTGACCTTTGATATGCGTGGGGGTGCAGACAAATTGAGTTAGGTCAAAGCATTCAAGAAGACACATGTCGTCTTTAGCTAAACTTGATGACTCTGTATCAATGTGTATATTAAAGTCCCCAACTATAACAATTCTTTTAAAGCTAAGGCATAAAAATTACAGCAGATCCGCAAAGTCACCTAAAAATCTCTACAAGGCTTTGGTGGACGATAAACTGTAGCAATAACAGATGAGAGGGGGACACAGACCTTGAGAGCAAGACATTCAAATGAGGAGAAAGAGGGTACATTTACAGTGGATAAAATGTGCAGCAAGCTGTATATAACAATTATACCTCCACCTTTGACTGAGAGATGTGGGAGGTCAAACAAACCATACCACGGGGTGGGTGGGGGTGAGTTGGTTGAAAAGGATGCCATCATTTTGTTTGTGCCAGGTTTCAGTTAAGCACAGAAAGTCTAACTTATTACTTACAATAAAGTCTGAAATAAGTAGTGCCTTGTTGTCAGCAGAGCGTGTGTTCAGGAGTGCTGATCTGGCCTTCCTTGGAGAATCAATGGGAGTCAAAGTGGGGTCAAGGCATTTCAGTGAAAGTAGGCTTTTGGGGTCTGCACTAGCACGAGAAGGTCTTGCAGCCTTATGCTAATAAGCAAGGATTGAGACAGCACTGGTACTTGAAGGGAGGAGAAGACGTCCAGTGCCACGATGCATATATCACTTTGGTCGTAAAATCCCAAAACTCTGACACAGATCATATGTGCCTTTGGACAAGAAATAATTTTGTTTTAGTTGCTGGAGTTGCAGTGCAGTGTACCTGAGCAACATGACTGAGAGATCCAGGTAAAGTGGTGGTGAAAAATGTCCAGTTGTTTACAGTGCAGCGCAAGGAAATAGGTCCAGTAATCCAAGGAAGGTTCGGAGGTGGTTCAGCAGCAAGAGATCCAATGCAGGGCAGTAAAAGAGGTACAGTGATCTGGGAAGATTTGGAAGTAAGTCAGCAGCAAGGGGCAGGTTTTGAAGCAGCAGTCCAGTGCAGGGCAACCAAAGAGATCAAGCTGGCGCAGGTTGTGAAGTTGGTCCAGTGCAGGGTGATGGAAAAGATCTGGGAAGATTCAGAGGTCCGTCAGCAGCAAGCTGTGGCAGGATGTGAGACAGAAAGCAGTCACTTATAGAGTAACAATCCCAGAGAACCAAGAGATCAGAGCAATCAATCCAGGGAATCTAAAAAAACAAATAAATCACTCCTATAGTCAGAGAAAGGAGGAAGTTGAAAAAATAAAAAATAGTAAATGGTAAAAAAAATAAAGAATATCCATGATGGCCAGCAGCAGGCAGGGTCTGTTCTTGTTCTGGGTGGGGGTAATGTTCTACTCCTGCCAGAGGATCTGTTTGCTGTGAGATGGAGTGGTCCCTGGCCACCTGTACCTTCTGCGCATCCTCGTTTTCCAGCCCCAGAAAGCCTGTCCTCCAGTGCTTGGAGGTTTTCATAGCTTTTTCCCTTCCGGGCTATCGCTTCTTGCCACCCTCGCTGCTCAACTTCCCTGCACTCCATCCCAACTGATCCCCTGCAGCAGCCGGGGGAGAAAGGAAGGGGAACCTAGCAGAGCTGCGGGGAATGAGGGGGGCTGAGAAAGAGCACAGGGGTGGCGGAGAGTACTGGGGGGCAGAGAGCAGAATGCGGAGAGCACTGGGAGGGTGAGAGCACAGGGGGGCCAAGAGCACTGGGGGAGTGTAGAGCATTGGGGGCATTGGGGAGCATTGGGGGCAGAGAGCACAGGGGAGCTGAAGAGCATTGGGGGCCAGAGATAATGTGGGTGGAGAACACAGGGGAGGGGCTTGGGGAACTGGGAGGGGTCAGGGAGCACTGGGGTGGTGGAGAGCACTGGAGAGAAGAGGGTAGAGAGAACTGGGAGGGTGGAGAGCATGGGGGGCGGAGAGCACTGGGAAAGTGGAGAGTGCTGGGGGGTGGAGAGCATGGGGACAGCTGGAGAGCTTTGGGGGTGGAGAGTACAGGGGGCAGAGAGCACAGGGGGGAAGGTGGTAGAGAGCACGGGGTGTTGTGGGGCACGAGAGATGGTGGAAGGGGGGACACGAG
>BLSH010484431.1:4866-27861 GCA_018402905.1 Glandirana rugosa | reverse complement strand
CAACCCCCCCCCCCCCCCCCCCTTAGGTACAAAGCTGAGTAGGTTCCTAGAATAAGAAACTAAAGAAAAGCAGAACCTACAGAGGAAACAGGAAACTCTGTGTAGCGCCCTCCTAGTTTGGTTACTAGAGAGTGTATATAGTTTTTGGCTCTATCTGCTTAACAGAAGAGCTGATAGGTAAATTTATGTGCTGTCTGCTTATCAGAAAGCCTGATTTAAGTAAGGTCTGCTCTATATGCTCTGGTGCTGTTTCATATGGTCTGGAGATCTTTTACCCTGTCCAGTAGTATGGGTCCCTATTGGACAAAGGGGAAAAGCCTCAGCCAGTAACAGCAGGTGTATTTGGAGGTGGTTTTGACCAGCTAGCAGGGGAGTGGTGACCCACTGCATCTTGGGTGAACACCTTCATATAAAAGGGAGCACATGGGCTCAAGGTTAGGAGTCCCAGCCCACTCAGGCTTGAGGAGTGAAGTGTATGTTTAGCTCCTGGCTGCTAGGCCTGAAAGCCTATCCAGGAGGCTGCCGGCTGCTAGGCCTAGTCAAAGCCTATCCGGATGGTGAAGCTGCAACCCACAGTCCCTTGAAAGCTGACAGAGGGAGGATGTCTCTGGATTCGGTCTGATACTGCAGTGGCAAAGTGTCGCTTGGAGGTTGGCAGAACAGGCTACCGACTGTCCCAGGACATGGTGTGAGTACAGATCTGTGAGAGAATCCCTGAGACTGTGTTGCTAGAATTTCCCCTGCCCTCATATCAGCTTAAAGCGGAGGTCCGAGGGCTAAAAAAAAAATTAAAAGTCAGCAGCTACACATACAGTAGCTGCTGACTTTTAATATTAGGACACTTACCTGTCCTGGAGTCCAGCGATGTCGGCACCCGCCGCCGATCTTCGGATCGGGGGACGGGTGCAGCCGCCTCCATCGCGGGTAAGGGAACCCGGACGTGTAAGCAGTACAGCTTCACGCCGGGCACCTTACCGCGCATGCGCGAGCTCTGCCACGCTCTGCTACTGGCCAGGCGGCCAGAAGCAGAGCGAGCAGGGAGGAGGGAGCCGGGCTGCTGACGTCAGCGGCCGCATCCGCCGGCCAGAGCTCCCGGATGTGTGGAAAAGGACACCTGTCTAAAGACAGGTGTCCTCTTCCCCCTCCCCCCCGAAAGGTGCCAAATGTGACACCTGAGGGGGGGTGGAATCCAACCAGCGGAAGTTCCACTTTAGGGTGGAACTCCGCTTTAATTGGGTGTGCCAGCTAGAAAGGAGACACTGGAGAGTGTCTTGAAGAACAGAGTCCCAGCTTCTGTCCTTACTACTTAACAAGGGACCTATTCTGCTAGAGTCAAGCTGCAATAAAGTGCCTTTGGTAGCCTGCAAAGGAGACGCTGGCTAGTGTCTTGAAGAAACAAAGTCCTGCATGTCCTTTGTTGCTTAAAGATGGACTTGTTTCACTGGAGTCAGTCTGCTATGTGAAGCCACTGACTGCCTGCTGTACAGAACCTAGGGAAAATTTGTCCTCAGTTACAGTCAGTTACTTGGAGTATCTCATACCTATCCTTCTCCTATCCAAGTTCAACAAATAAAGCATTGAAAATTCATCCCCTAGACTGGTCATTGGGAACAAGAAGGACTGTGTGTGCACCTGGTTGTGTGGAAATACCATAGTGACTGGCTGCAAGAATATTCAGTGGGAGGCTCTGGAAAATATAAATTTCATTAGCAGCTCCTTCGGGGGTACCGCTACATGTGGGGATTATCCCCTGAATCTATCGCAGCGATGGTTGTCACTGGCAACGGCCGGATAAAGTGTTTGAGAAAATGTCATTTTGTCATGTCTTGCTGTGTGGATTGCGGGACCGCAATCGAAGAGAAAGTGTCCTGTGCTAATGTCTGCTTTAAAGTGTTGAGTGCAACCATTTTGTCAGAAAGTAGAGAAAGCAAAGTTTATTCGGAAGTCAAAATGGTGGCCGCAGAGGGCCATGTGCGCACGTGTACTGTGCGAGTGAATGTCTGCTGCACAGTCACTAACAGGACACTTGCAGGCCACAATGGTGAAGATTGTGATTTGAAACACTGGAGAAGGAGTGTTGCCTGCTCGTCTGCTATGCTTGACGCTGTCTGCTTCACAGTAGCGCCTATTTTTGTCGGGCGGTGGTTAAGCAATAGCAGTAAAGGGGTTAACTCGCAGCGCGGGAAAGTGCGTGCTGAAGAGACCCGCCAGAGGGGCGGAGTTGCCGCCATGCAGTCAGTCAGTCTGGCGTGGGCAGAGTCGCCGCCCACCATTGGCCAATCTGGAGTGAGAAGGAGAGCCCTGACATCACTTCCGCCTCCGGGTGTAGCCGAGAAGAACCCGCGTGTGCAGAGCAGTAAGATAGCGGAGACCAGAGAGACTGCACGTGGCACAGAGTCAGAGAAGATGGCTGAGTGGAAGAGGTGCAGAGTGACCGACACTGGGGTAAGATTGATGCCCAAAGGAAGCCTCGTACTATGCAACGCCGGAGGTAAAGAGCACCTGGGACCGGTATGTGGCAGATGCCGACGGGTGACTGTGCAACTGAGTGCTTGGGGTCAGTGCGGTCATTGCGGGGAGATGCTGCTGCAGTTAGAATCTAGCGATTGCCAACCGAGGTTCCTGCAGATCACTTGGGAGACAGGCTGTACTACAGAAGTGACCATGCCTATTCCTATCTATGCTGGGGGAGACAGACATGCTCTGCGGGCGCCACTGGAACCGGTGCTGGTGGTCTACACCCATACCACGTTCTGCTAAACCCAGGAAACCTATGTATCTACAGTACAGCAAGTACTGCAGCCATCACTACCCATAGCCATTACTGCAGCCCCTGTGCCGGCTATTAAAGTGGCAGAAGGGCCCCACCTAAGCCAGAGAGAAGATTCCACCAGTCCCTCAAGTGAGGAGAGACCGGGGATTATTGATGTGGGATCCCCCAGTTTTGTATTACACTATGGGTCAATCGAGGAAGGACTAGGTGACTGGGAATCAGGAACAGACACAGAGGACTGTGAAACCTCTGATAATGACGTATCTCTGTGTGTGGAGCAGGTGGATGGAAGCCGGAAAGAAGCATCTATCCTTGTCCAATGTGCCAAAAACTTGGGCTTTTGTGAAACTTATGCCAGCAGAGCTCCTGATCGAGCGCAAAATGATGCCTACACCCTTCTCATCAAGAAGGAAGTAATCGTTTATGTCCCAGCAGGCAAGGGTGATAGGAAAACTTTGCCCAAGTTCTCCCATTTCCAGCGCCTGTTACAACGCAAGGTCGGCCTCGAGTACGGGTATGACTACCCATATGCTCCTCGGGAGATCATGCAAGAAATTGAGACCAAGCGTGACCAGTGGTGTGACGAAGCTGTGTGGGACTTTATGTTTATTCCAAATCCATACAGGAACCAAACTAAGTTCTACCTCTGAACCACATTCCAGCGGTTGTTTGTTTTAAAAAGGGAAAGTGTTCAGATGCAGAGTCGGCTGCTCAAGGGATGACCAGCTGAAAGTTGTTCTACCAAGTTGAAGATTTCAGAGTTGAAAGTTGTTACAGGGGGCAATCTCCCAAAATTCCCAATCCCCTTTCTCTTCTATCCTTGCAAAACCAAGAAGGGGGTATTTGGGATTTGTTCCTCAACTAGGAGAAAAGGAACTTCTGCTAAAGGGGACTTCTCCTAATACAAGTGGACACTTTGCAAATATATTTCTTAAAGAGACACTTTGCGAAGATCTTTGGGCCAGTTGGCCAATGTAAATGTTTGAAACAGCAAGTCAAAGGGGCTGCTGCTATGCCAGAAGGCAGTTGCCCAGCATTTGTGTTCTATAAGAAATGTGCCGTGGGAATGACTTCCTCTGTTGCGAGCTCCTACTGTTGTTCTACAAGTGATGTGCCGTAGCAAATGACTTCCTCTGTTGCGAGCTCCTACTGTTGTTCTACAAGTAACATGTTGAAGGAAAATACTTCTTCTGTTGCAAGCTCCTTCAGGAGTAAACTGTTAAATTTATGGAATAAGACTTTAACGCCCAACATTCCACAAATATGACAGTTAGATAGATTGGTAGGATGTTATTGTTCTGTCTTTTTCAGGTCCACAAGGAGACAACATGTCAAGGTTGCCCTTAGGGGGCAGTATTCATGTGAATGTTAGTGGTAGATGCATGCCAGTGAGGAAACCGCCTCTGAGGAGAGGGTGTTCCCACTAAATAGTTACTCAGGATTGTATATATATTTGTTTGCTTGAGTATGTTTCTTTTTCTTTCTTTGCAGGACTGCAAGGAATCTTCAGGCCTCTGCTGAGGCAAATGTACTATATGTGTCTAAAGTATACTATTATGTAGCAATAGTCAGTTAGGATGTATTATTTGTGTTTACCCCCTCCCCCAAAGATTTTCATGTTTGGCGGGGGGTGCACTAACAAAGTGCAATTGGTAGAGTTCCACTTAAAATGTGAAATGTTAAGTACAACCAAAACATCTATGTCTATTGGATGTGGTGGTTACATTGGCACCCCCAGTAATTGCTATTTTTGGCGGGGGGTGCATTGATAAGGTATATTGGTAAAGTAAAATGTGAATATTTCTACAACTAAGCTACTTTGTACTACTGGCCACATATGGGGTATGCCCCATGGCCCTGTTCATTTGTTATCTTCCCTTTTCCTCCATTCCACAATATGGGATACTCCGCTAGTTTTTTGGTAGATTTTTGTAGGGGCGGCTGCCCAGAGCCAATGAGGACATGGCTCGTTTTTGGGGGGGGGGGTGGATGTAGCGCCCTCCTAGTTTGGGTACTAGAGAGTGTATATCGTTTTTGGCTCTATCTGCTCAACAGAAGAGCTGACAGGTAAATGTATGTGCTGTCTGCTTATCAGAGAGCCTGATTTAAGTAAGGTCTGCTCTATATGCTCTGGTGCTGTTTCATATGGTCCGGAGATCTTTTACCCTGTCCAGTAGTATGGGTCCCTATTGGACAGAGGGGAAAAGCCTCAGCCAGTAACAGCAGGTGTATTTGGAGGTGGTTCTGACCAGCTAGAAGGGGAGTGGTGACCCACTGCATCTTGGGAGAATACCTTCATATAAAAGGGAGCACATGGGCTCAAGGTTAGGAGTCCCAGCCCACTCAGGCTTGAGGGGTGAAGTGTATGTTTAGCTCCTGGCTGCTAGGCCTGAAAGCCTATCCAGGAGGCTGCCGGCTGCTAGGCCTAGTCAAGGCCTATCCGGATGGTGAAGCTGCAACCCACAGTCCCTTGAAAGCTGACAGAGGGAGGATGTCTCTGGATTCGGTCTGATACTGCAGTGGCAAAGTGTCACATGGAGGTTGGCAGAACAGGCTACCGACTGTCCCAGGACACGGTGTAAGTACAGATCTGTGAGAGAATCCCTGAGACTGTGTTGCTAGAATTTCCCCTGCCCTCATATCAGCTTAATTCAGTGTGCCAGCTAGAAAGGAGACACTGGAGAGTGTCTTGAAGAACAGAGTCCAGCTTCTGTCCTTACTACTTAACAAGGGACCTATTGTGCTAGAGTCAGCCTGCCATAAAGTGCATTTGGTAGCCTGCTAAGGAGACACTGGCTAGTGTCTTGAAGAAACAAAGTCCTGCATGTCCTTTGTTGCTTAAAGATGGACTTGTTTCACTGGAGTCAGTCTGCTGTGTGAAGCCACTGACTGCCTGCTATACAGAGCCTAGGGAGAATTCGTCCTCAGTTACAGTCAGTTACTTGGAGTATCTCATACCTATCCTTCTCCTATCCAAGTTCAACAAATAAAGCATTGAAAATCCATCCCCTAGACTGGTCATTGGGAACAAGCAGGATTGTGTGTGCACCTGGTTGTGTGGAAATACCATAGTGACTGGCTGCAAGAATATTCAGTGGGAGGCTCGGGAAAATATAAATTTCATTAGCAGCTCCTTCGGGGGTACAGCTACATCTGCAAAGGCACAAGAAACTGCAAATTTGCAGAAATGTATATTATAGTTTGCATAATATGCAAATGAAGGAAATACCACAAGTTACAGGAAGCTACCCATTAGCTAGTGACATAGAATTGTAGAGCTGATATACATGCTGTAAGCTCTCATTTTTACACACTTGATTATTGTGACACAAGTCAGATGATTGGGTGAAGTGTCGCTCTGGCCAGAGCCAAATAAATCATTGGTTTTTCCAATGAAGTCTGTCTCCGGAAGGTCATTTCCTGATATTTCTATTTCATCTTGGACTTTGACTATTATTGATTTTTCACTTTATGGGCAAGTAAAATTTAAACTATATATATTTGATCACTTCTTGAGTGCTGCACTATTGTTTATCATGTATTGTATGTTTTTGTATCAGGACACAGTGTACAGCAGCTGAATTTTTGCTGTCCGATTGCAGATTTTTACCAATTTTAAGGTTAATAATAGCATGCAATGTCAAGCTGTAGTTTCCAAAGCGAGGCCCGCACTGACAGCTCCCCCTCCCTCCTCTCTCGCATGGATGGGAGAGGAGAGAGCCAATCAGCTTCTCCTCCCGCCCCTCTCCTCTTATGTGTGCACCATGGGAGGTGTGAAGCCCAGCAGCTGAATGATCCGAGACCCAATCAAAGCGGACGTGCTGGCTGGTCGCTTGGGCCTCCCGGTGAAACGGGAGAGTGCGGGCAGAGAAGCGGAAGGTAGAGGGGGGAATGTCTCCCCCCACTGCTTGTGATAATGATCAAGTGCCTGCTTAGCTGCATCGATTGTTATCATACTAAAGCCGACCGTCTGTTCTAACAAACGGTACTGGGGTAATGCCTGCAGCTGTAGGCATCACCCTGGTGCAACCACTTGTAGCAGAATGACGTACATGTATGTTATTTTGCTGTAAGTGAGCTGCTAGCGGGCTTTTGCACTTCTTGAGGCCAGGTTCACATATGTGCAGCCACGGTTTTGTGCCTGGGGTCCGGTGCCTTCCTGTTCACCAGTTCAGGTGTGATTCAGGTCCAAATTTTTGCCTAAATTTTGCCTAAATTCACACCTAAACCGGACCCAAAAAAAAAGCACAGGACCCTTTTGCAATCTGCTCCGTGGCCACCCCGGACCTGTGTGAACCAGGTTCATTGAGAGCCAGTCACACTCATCTGTCACATATGTGAACCTAGCCTGAAGTTTCTTAAAAGCCTGCTAGCAGCTTGCTTAAAGTGGCAATCAGCAATCCCATTAGGATCTGTGTTCAACATATACAAACTGGAGTTGAATGGTACTTTAAAAGCTCAAAGTTTGCTGAAACTCTGCAAATGCTTTGTCAAAGCTTGTTGTTCACACTACTCTTGAACAAGCTGAAGACTGTGGGGAATAGGCCAGAGAGGTGTTTCCAGCCTACCAATAGCCAATAACACAACAACATAGAATAAAATACAGTTCCAGTGGCTGATAAATAAAAGTGACACTCACCTGTACACTGGTATGATCCTAATATGTTATTACAGATAGCAGTAGGCCCACAGATGTTGGGGTCTTTACATTCATTAATATCTGTAGATATAGAGTCAGATTTAGCGAAATGTTACACAGGTGAGTAACTACAATCACAGCTTAAATTAAGGTTTATATGGCTCAGGTAAGACTTTCAATTACTAGGAATTTTGGGAATTAGCTCACATGTAGCTGATAGAACACAAATGTGCTGTCAAAGCACCAAACTACAGCTCATACAGCTCAGCAAGTGACTCCAATTATGCCCATTGCATAGTCCACAACTTGTGGGAATTAAGTCAAATATAGCCCTTTAGGCTACATTCACACCTGAAAGTAGCTTCTTTGAGCGTTTTCTATGCATTTTTTGCACGTTTTTATATGAGAATTAGGTGCTTTTTTATGCACAGAAAAAAATACCATCTGTATCATTTTATTTTGTTTAGCTTCTCCATTAGCTTTTTTTTTTTTTTTTTTTAGAAAAAATGTTATTAGGGTTTTCAAAATATTAAGAAATGTGCACATAGATTGAAAAACATGGAGCCACAAGCTCCGATTTGCAAACAACAAGACATCAGAATATATGCCAGCGGGGGGGGGGGGGGATACATGGGGGAATGGGGAAAGGGTTAGTAGCTGATCAACATATTTACCTGTACTCATACATTTAATATAGTACGTTAGAAGGGTGTTAACATTTGAGCATTAAATATTAAACCATGATATTCCCAGGAGTGGAAGCAGTGTTTTGTTGTTAAGGTGGTGATCTCAAGGTGACATAAGACTAAAGGGCGAAGAGGAGGGAAGATGGGGGGGTGCAGCCTAAGGTGGAATCTGGAATAGATCCCTATAAAGGATTGTCAAGGGCATTCATTTGGAGAGATACTATTTCTATAGGGATAAGGGGCCTGGCAGAGGTCAATTAGTGGGAATTTTAAGTCTGCCCAGCTTGTTGATAATATCTGGATAGGCCAGGGTGAACTTGATTTGGTGATTATGTAGAGTTGTGCAGATTTCAGAGAAGGCCTTGCGTTGCTTCATCACTTCTATGGAGTAATCCACAAATAGTAGCAGCTTTACTCCGTCCACCGATAGAGAGTGAGATCTACAGAATTTTTGCATAATAGCAGTTTTGTCAGCGTAATTAAGGTATCTGACAATGACATGGCAGGGTTTAGAGCGGTTTTCAATTGGCCAATATGGTGAGCACGTTCGACAGTGCAAGGGATGCGCAAACCCAACTGTTCAGGGATGATTTTTGAGCATATGTTCATAAGCTGCGCATTAGATACAGACTTTGGCAGCCCAATAATCCTCAGATTGTTCCTTCGTGACTGATTTTCTGAATCGTCCAGCTTGTCCCATATTTCTCTGTGAAAAGTAGTTAAGCATGCCAATGCAGCAGTGTTAGCCATGGCTTCATCTTCCAGTGTGGAGAGCCTCTCCTCTGCCTGTGCTATTCTCTGGGCCTGTGTTTGTAGCTCTAAGTGCAGCTGCTCCAGTCTCCTTTGTACTGCAGTGTCCACTGTAGCTGTGAGAGTGGGGGCCAGGAGAGCGACCACCACTTGGGCAATGTTCATGGGAGCAGTAGGGTCTGCATCCGCAGATGTTGGGACCGTTGGCGGCTGTGGCCGAGGGTGTACGGTGTCCGAGGCTGCCATATTGGCTGCTACTCCGGCCACGTCTTCCGTCCCGGGCAGCGTAGAGGAGACTGCTTGGGGCGTAGGATTGCTCCACAAAGCGGTCCTTGAGGATCCCACCGGCGCCGGAGAGGGGGTCACCCTGAAGTGGCAGCGGGCTTCTAGGGCTGGGTTTGTGGAGGGTGCGGCGGGAGCTGTCTCTGCTCACCTCCTTCCCATAGGGCGCCGACACAGGAAGTCTCTCTGTTAGCTTTAATTTCTTTTTTTTTTTTATTATTCATTTATTATTATTTATAATGACAATAATAATAATAATAGTAAATGTATGTTATTATTAGTGTTATTATTATTATTATTAATAATAATAATAATAATAATATTTTTTTGTTTGGGTGTTTAATTATTATTATTATTTTATATTTTTATTAAGGTTAGGGGGTTAATTATTATTTATTTATGTATTATTACATATTATTAATTAATTTTATTCATTTATGATGAGTTTTCATTATTTGTGCATTTATTTTACATTTATTTATTCATATATTAATAATTTTTTTTTTGTTTTACATGTTTTTGATTTGTGCAAAAACGCACGACTGTGCACAAAAATGTGCAAATTTCGCATTTCCATGCATTTCTATGGGATTAAAAATGCACCAGAAATGAATCTTCACAATTTGAACTACATAAAAAGCTCCAGAACTTTTTTGAGCTTCAGGTGTTTAGCTTCAGGAGACTAAAGCCTCGTACACACGCTGCAATTGTCGTACTACCGCACGTCCAAATTCTCCCAAAATCGGCTGTCCGTGATTTTGTCTAGCATACTGACTGGAGTAAAATTATCGCTTGACAAATGTGAACGTAGTGACGTGCTACAAGCGTATAAAGAGGAAGTTCAGTTTTCATGCGTCACCCTTTGGGCCCCTTCCACTAATTTCGTGTTTACAGGACCGAACACTTCCGGCTCATTCCTGGGTTCCGAAAGAGGCCAAACATTCCAGGGTATGTAAACTTTTCATCAGGGCCATTTGGGTGATTTCTGTTATCATTATGATTTTAAAAGGAGCCAAAAAACTATGTGATAATAAATGGCTTCATGTGATCACTATCCTTGAATAAAAGACAGTTTTTTGGCATGATTAGTCATATTTTCAATATAAATGCCAACATTTCTGCCAGGGTATGCAAACTTTTGAGCACAACTGTATATGTATGCAAGACAGACCCAAAAACCTATAGTGCTTCTTTCACTGTGCACATGCTTAACAACCAGTTCACTGTACTCCGGCATGGAAAAAAAGACCGCCCGTGCGTAATGCCATGTGAATTTTGACCAGCATTTCAGCCTTTTTCTTTCACCAACGATCTCTGTATATTACAGTAATTGTTAGTGAAAGTAAAAATGTGGAGTGCTGAATCCAGGTGGTGGTCTGACTAAAGGGTCCAAGGACTTTACATCATTAAGCACTTTTTGACCAGTTTTGGCAAAGGGTCAACATTCTCTGGTGAGTCTTTATTTCGTAAGGGGGCACAAGGTATTACACATGGATGGTCTTAGTTGATAGAAAGGGAATTTGAAGAGACATCTGCTAAATCAGCTGGAGAGGGGGATGAACTTTCTCCACAACCACTTGTGCCTGAAAGGGAGCTCACAGCTCAGGACTCAAAACAGAGAACAGAGGGTTCAAAGATCGATTTGCCCTGGGGTGGCGGGCGGCACTTAAGAGTCTGCGGCCCTCGGTTTGACCCATCTTCCCTTCCCTAATTTATAGATACTACCACGATATGGCTCGCCCCTGGCTATTGGTTCCTGATTGTTGCCTCTTAACTTTGCTCCTTTTACTGCATACTATGTACAACCACTTTTACGATACAAGGTCACTCCACGAGCACTTACCTAGCTCAATACTATGCTTGCAGTATTTAAATGTATTGTATTGTTCTCTCTTGAAACCTAATAAAACTCGTTGATGAGAACTTGTTGCCCAGGAAAAGGAGGAGATACTTGCCATGCTGAGTAAGCACTTCCTTTCGCTATACCAAAAAATGTAATTCCTAGCCAGTGGCAGCGGCAGGCGGGGTTGAACGGGAGCTGATTCACCTCCAAGCCTCTGCCCCCTGTCATTCTCTTAGTAGGGTCTGGCATACAGTGGGAGTCAGCAAACAACTAAATGAGGTGGGGGCGGGACGGGGAAGGGGGTTGGGCAGGAGTTGCCAAATTTTCCTTTTCATATTAATAAGCTGGTGATTGGTTGCTCGGACCGCCTAGCAACCAATCACCAGATTGTTAGTAGGAAAAGTTAACTTTGGAAGCTCCCGCCCCCCTGTCCAGTGCTATGCTACAGTTTAATGTAGGGTACACTCTAAAAGAAAATCAGGCAAACGATTGTCCAATTTTCCTCGTTTCACAGCAAATCAGAACCGATGAACGAAAATTCGTACGAAAATTCTGGTACGACAAAGGCTTTGTTTTTGTCATTTATTGTTTCTGATCATGCGTAGTCTTTCTTTTCTGATCTTTCTTCCAGGAAAATCATATGAAAATGGTACACATTAGACAAAATTGTTCGTTCTGTTCCTGTATGAGAAAAATTTTGGCATTTTTCCCTTTGGGAATTTTCGTCCGAAAATTCGGAATCAGCTGTCGTAAGTTGTTGTACACACTATACGAAAATCGTACGAAAGTTCTTTGGACGAAAATTCTTGCATGATTTTCTTACAGTGTGTATGAGCCTTAAAGCGGTAGTAAACCCATCCATTTGTCAGTTTAAAAACCAGTTCCATTTCCGGCACGTGCCGGAAATGTAACACTCCCATTGCTTGTGTTCTAAACCAAACTGTCAAACCATCCAATGGCTGGTGTCATAGCTGATCACATGTGCAGCATCATGGTAGTTGTAGATTAAACAGAGGCCAAGATGGCAGCTTCCTTGGCTGAAAATGATCAGAGGGTTTACTACCACTTTAAGTCTCTGTGCATCCTAAATCAATGAAAGTGTCATTCATTGGTTTTCATTTTTTTAATACTACAGGCAGTCCCCAGGTTACAAACCAGATAGGGTCTGTAGGTTTGTTCTTAAGTTGAATTTGTTTGTAAGTCAGAACAGGTACATTTTTTAAGTGTAGCTTTAGCAAAAAAACTATTTTTAAGCTTTTTGGATAGCATAGAGAAGGGGTAACATCCCTGTAATGTTTGTTCTGCTGTCTATGTTTCTGTTCAGAAGATTTCACCTCACTTCCTGTCCCAATGATAATTGGATTTTGAAAATTTTGGGTTGTTGTGGAAACCAACCTTGGTGATAAAGCATCAGTGGAGAGATCTTTTTCCCATAATAACTCTTACAGGAGTGAATTTCCCTTCCTAGGGATTCTATGCATTAAGATAAAAAGCCTTCTGTGTGCAGCAGCCTTCCTTAGCCCCCTAATACTGACCTGAGGTCGCTCTCTGTCCAGTGATGTCCACAAATGTCTCAGCCGTCTGAGATTCTTCCTCCTGATTAGCTGAGACACAGCTGTCAGATCCCTCCTGATTTGCTGCCACTGCTGTCAATCAAAGTCAGCTAGCCAATCAGGGGAGGGGGGGGGGGGTCAGAGCTCCATGTCTGAATGGACACAAGGAGTTGTGACTTGGCACGGGTGCCCCCATAGCACGCTGCTTGCTGTGGGGGCACTGAACAGGAGGAAGAGACCAGGATCACAGAAAAGGGACCCGAGAAGAGGAGGATCCAGGCTGCCCTGTGCAAATCCACTGCACAGAGGAGGTAAGTATGACATGTTTGTTATTTTTATAGTAAAATAATACAACACTTTACAATCACTGTAATCATTTATAAAAGGTTAAGCAGTTGCACTTAATATTTTGTTTCCCTATTGATGTAAAGCACTTATTTTCCTTTTATGTTTACATTGATGATTGCTTTATGTTAATATTGTTAACCACTTGCCCACTGGGCACTTTTACCCCCCTTCTGACCAGGCCAATTTTCAGCTTTCAGTGCTGTCGCACTTTGCACTTTGAATGACAATTGGGCGGTCATGCAACACTATACCCAAAATACATTTTTATCATTTTTTTCACACAAATAGGGCTTTCTTTTGGTGGTATTTAATTACCACTGGGTTTTTTATTTTTTACTAAATAAACAAATAAAGACCAAAAATTTTGGAAAAAATTAAACCTTTTTTGCATAGTTTGTTAAAAAAATTTTTGCAACTAGTAGTTTTTCTCCCTCCCTGATAGACACTGATAGGCTGCACCTATGGGCACTGATAGGCTGCATTTGATGGGCACTGATGAGGTGGGATTGATGGGCACTGATAGGCTGCACTGATGGGCACTGATGAGGCAGGACTGATGGGCCCTGATGAGGCGGCATTGATGAGCACTGATGAGGCTGCACTGATGGGCACTGATGAGGCAGCACTGATGGGAACTGATGAGGCTGCACTAATAGGCGGTACTAATGAGCATTGATAGACAGAACTGGAAGACTGCGCTGTTTTGTAACTTAATTCTGCATAATGTCATTTCATGAGATAATTTACGATGGCATGTTTAGGGGTGGAATTGGGGGTGGGGCAGGGTAGAGGTTTGGTGGGGCAACTGGTGGCGAGTAACTCTTAAAGCCTGGCTGGTAGTTCAGGATTTGAAATTTTGAGCCTTGTTCCTAGCCCTTCTCCCAACAAACCATGGTGAGAATTTCCCCTGTCGGCCCATTTTGCCAGAAAATAAAGTTGGTCTCTGTGTAAATTGTTCACCTGTTGTATATTATTTTGTGTTTCCTTGTGGGACAAAAGACTTTTAGCAAAGTAATGTGTGACCTGTCCAATGGCCCCTTTAGGCTGCCCTGAAAAAGGTTCTTCATTCCTTCAGCTGGGGACAAGAAACATGCTCTTAGCTGGGAGGAGTGGCGACCATCTTAGGGAACACCAATGCTAAATAGAACTGCTATTGGCTGCATTGGCAGTCGAATCGTGAAGGCCCAAGGTTTAGAAGGCTAACTTTTGCCTTACTGCACCCAGGAGCAGTGACTTGACTTTGAGCTGGATTCATGCTGGATGTTGGAGTGGTCACCTCAATGTGTACACTTGGCTGTTGTTATTGTATTACTCTTTGCAGTGGTATCCTGCTGTTGGGAACTGCGATATCCTTTTTTCAGTTGATTACAAATCTTTGCAAGTTTGAGAGAGAGAGCACTCCTACTGTTATTCTAAGGGTTCCAATGCTGGCTGACTAGATAGACCACTAGCTACATATAGTAATACTATATGAGTGAGAAAAGAGATTACACACCGCGCATCAAATGCAAGCAGCAACTACCACAACTTCAACATAAATTGTGCACAGACATAAATAGATATATAAAACGTTGCACTATATATTAAACATAAATAAAGTCCACATAAATTGTGATAAATTGTTCAGTGTAACGGGACGCCAATTCCACCGTATCAACGTGCATCCACCACCAAAGGAAAAGCTTAAATACTCTTACCAACGGTAAGCAGTTAAACCGCATAGGATATTATCCTGGCACATCTCAATGGGAGAATAGATAATATTGTATCACTTAGGACTTTAAATCCAGGCACATCATAACGGGTGTAGGGGCTAATTTCCACTTCTGTTCCTCTAGGTGTGGGTTCATTACATGATACACTGAGTCACTAGGAATATTATCTATTCTCCCATTGAGATGTGCCAGGATAATATCCTATGCGGTTTAACTGCTTACCGTTGGTAAGAGTATTTAAGCTTTTCCTTTGGTGGTGGATGCACGTTGATACGGTGGAATTGGTGTCCCGTTACACTGAACAATTTATCACAATTTATGTGGACTTTATTTATGTTTAATATATAGTGCAACACTTTATATATCTAGTATATGAGTGATCTGTCATATTTCATTCTGTTTACTGTACTGCTGAACCCATTGAAAAATATATTACAGCAAATTATTTCACATTGTAAGGCACCAGCTGCTAAATTATTGCTTCTTTATTAGTGTTTCAATACAGCAAAGGTTTTCCAGACCAGGTAACAAATACAGTATCTCACAAAAGTGAGTACACCCCTCAAATTTTTTAAATATTTTATTATACCTTTTCATATGACAACACTGAAGAAATGACACTTTACTACAATGTAAAGTAGTGAGTGTATAGCTTGTATAACAGTGTAAATTTGCTGTCCCCTCAAAATAAATCAACACACAGCATTTAATGTCTAAACAGCTGGCAACAAAAGAGTGTACAACCCTAAGTGAAATAGTCAAAATAGCCATTTTTCCTCCCCGGTGTCATGTAACTTGTTAGTGTTACAAGGTCTCAGATGTGAATAGGGAGCAGGTGTGTTCAATTTGGCGTTATCGCTCTCACTGTCTCATACTGGTCACTGGAAGTTCAACATTGCACTTCATGAAGAACTCTCTGAGGATCTGAAAAAAAGAATTGTTGCTCTACATAAAGATGGCCTAAGCTATAAGAAGATTGGCAAGACCTTGAAACTGAGCTGCAGCACAGTGGCCAAGACCATACAGCAGTTTAACAGGACAGGTTCCACTCAGAACAGGTCTTGCCATGGTCGACCAAAGAGGTTGAGTACATGTGCTCAACGTCATATAGAGAGGTTGTCTTTAGGAAATAGACATATGAGTGCTGCCAGCATTGCTGCAGAGGTTGAAGGGGTAGGGGGTCAGCCTGTTAGTGCTCAGACCATATACTGCACACTGCATCAAATTGGTCTGCATGGCTATCATCCCAGAAGGAAGCCTCTTCTAAAGATGATGCACAAGAAAGCCCGCAAACAGTTTGCTGAAAACAAGCAGACTAAGGACATGGATTACTGCAACCATGTCCTGTGGTCCGATGAGACCAAGAAAAACGTATTTGGTTCATATGGTGTCAAGAATGGTGGTGGGAATGTCATGGTCTGGGGCTGCATGAGTGCTGTCAGCACTGGGGAGCTACAGTTCATTGAGGGAACCATGAATGTCAACATGTACTGTGACATACAGAAGCAGACCATGATCCCCTCCCTTCTAAGACTGGGCTGCAGGGCAGTATTCCAACATGATAACCACCCCAAACACACCTCCAAGACGGCCACTGCCTTACTAAAGAAGCTGAGGGTAAAGGTGATAGACTGGCCAAGCATGTTTTCAGACCTAAACCCTATTGGGCATCTGTGGGGTATCCTCAAATGGAAGGTGGAGGAGTGCAAAGTCTCTAACATCCACCAGCTCTGTAATGTCTTCATGGAGGAGTACTGGAAAATAATGATGGCCACACAAAATATTAACACTTTGGGCCCAATTTGGACATTTTCACTTAGGGGTGTACTCACTTTTGTTGCCAGCGGTTTAGACATTAATAGCTGTGTGTTGAGCTATTTTGAGGGGACAGCCAATTTACACTGTTATATAAGCTGTACACTCACTACTTTACATTGCAGCAAAGTGTGATTTCTTCAGTGTTGTCACATGAAAACATAGAATAAAATATTTACAAAAATGTGAGGGGTGTACTCACTTTTGTGGGATACTGTAGTCCTAGCAATTGCAGTATTCCATGATACCCAACATTGCTGATCTCATTATTTGTCATCTAAACGTGTCTGTAGACATTAGATGACAGTCTACCGTGCCCACAATGTACACAAATGTCATTTACAGTGTGATGTAGTCTTTGAGACCTGAGAGTTGCTTTCCATTTCAATCTGCTGCTTCACACTTCTGCTTTCCAGCACTGCCCCCAACATCAGAGAGCTAAAGAATTGCCCAACTCGAGTGCGCATGCGCGGGGCCTCGGGCATGGTAGCTTAAGCCCGGAGCTCCGTCTCCCTTCGGCCGATCGGACCCTCTGTGGAAGATTAAAGGACGAGGATTCCGCCGGGAGAGCCCCCCAGAAGGTCGGGGGATCTACCGGGACCAGATCAGCAAAGCGGGCTCCAGACGCGATCCCACAGGCACGCTTCCCGGACGGTCCTCACTAATCGAGGCCGCGGCTGCGGCCTACGCGGTCTTTCCCTACTGCACTTTACGCCCGATCGTTCTGGACGTGGCACGGTAAGGCGAACCAGGGGGAAACAAACTCATCCATAACACACCCCATCCAGGAGCCTGTCTTGGATCCCCCTCGCAGCCCCGCAGGCACGCATAGAGACCCGGGAGTTGGTAAGCGGTGGCGGCTGCCTAATTGAGACCGCGGCCTGGGCCCGCTCCACGTTTCAGGAGAAACTATATCTTACATAAAGGGAAACACACCTATCTTTAGACTTTACTCTGACAGCAATACAACTCCGTAAAATCTCCCATCAGGGCTACCCGCCCCACCAGACATTGCCTTGCCTTCTTTATTTAGGCATCTGAGAACCAAGGCCCCTGATCAAGGGCCGCACTGATACCACTAGAAGGGGTTGATAACAGGCCCAATTCCATCCAATTAATGCCCGGATCGCACCACAAAAAGGGAGCACACCGTCAACTCCTCTTTGGGGCCCAACGTTCAAAGCACTGCACAATGACAACTACAGCAGCTATTGAGGACTCCATTGCTGACCCCCCTTCACCACAATCGTGCTCAAATAACGCACAGAATCCCCCCATGGATTCTTTAGCAAACCAGTTGCTTTCCCCAGTCTCCACCGAATCTTTATTGGGGAGAACATTGGAATACATCCTGAACTCCCCCCTAGGGAACTCTCCCCCGGGCCAGTCTTCCACTCTCAGTACCCCTAATGACCTCCCCATGATACCTCAAATCACTCCTACTTCTCAACAGAGCCAACCTGAATTAAACTTACTGCTTCTTAAATTTTCGGAGATGCTGGCCTCTGGCCTTGCTCAAACTGCAGCCCAGATAACCTCCTCCATCAAAGCGGACCTGCAGAGCTTAGGAGCAAGAATGGACACTATAGAACAGGCGGTTGACAACACAATGGCCCGCGCTAACCAAAACACGACCTGTATCCAAACATTGCAAGACCAACTAGACTCTGCCCTTGCGAAACTTGACGACCTTGAAAATAGGAGTCGAAGAGAAAACTTCCGCATCAGAGGCCTCCCAGAGTCGGTCACAGATGTACATGGAGCAGTGACCACACTTATCAAGCATCTAATACCTGATATCACAACTCACAAGCTTGATCTAGACAGAGCTCATAGAGCCCTAGGCCCTCCCCGTCAAGATGGCTTGCCCAGGGATATTATTGTTAAACCCCATCATTATGGGGTCAAAGAGGAAATTATGAGGAAGTCTCGCAATGCTGAAGCTATCAATATCTATGGTCATCCTGTGCAAATATTTGCGGACATCTCCCCAACCACAATACAGAGGAGACGAGCCCTCAAACCCCTCTCAACGGTCCTCACTCAGAAGAACGTGAAATACTGGTGGGCCTTCCCCTTCCGCTTATCCTTCCAATATAAGAACAAAACCTTCCATTTCTCCAGCCTCTCAGAGGGAGAGAGACTCTTTCTACAGGTGGGGCTTATATCCCAAGAACTGCCCCCTCCGCCCTCAGGCTCCCGACAAGGGTCATCAAAAAGACCGTCACCAGGGAGCCCCTTAACTCCTGTGTGGCAAAAACAAAAACCAAAGGGGGTCCGAGACTCTGTTCCCCCCTGAACAAATACCAAAGACACCCCATCCTGGGGTCCTTTATACCTTTTTTCTTCACTTCATTCCATTCTCGAAGCTGTCCCCGACATCACTGACTGTTGGCTCCCGTGGGACAGAGGAACTCGCCTTGTGGGCGTTGACACCTTCGAAATACTACCGTTCATCTGTTGAACTTTGGGGCGATTGGCCCTCCTGTTTTCCTAACCGTTTTTCTATCTGAAGTTGTTATTATGATCATAATTTATATTTCATTAAGTCATTTGCCTCGTTTGGGGGTTGCGAGGGGAAGGGGGGGGATTTTCTGTTTCTCCACTCCCTCCCCCTCGATACTCTTTGTCTTTGATTCAACCCATTTCACTCACAGTTACTATGTTACGCAGGTTGATTGGGTATAAATACTGGGAAATATTATAATGCATCTATCTCTTCTAGGTCTATTGAACCCATTTCCCTTATTTGGGCGGAGACAATTTAGACCCTCCAAAGTATAATAAATGGGTCCTTCCGGTTGAAGGGGGACAATGCGACACTCCTGCTGCAGGATCTGGGGGCAGATTTAGCCTTCGGAGACTCAGTCAAGGCACTCGTATCTGAGCTGCCTTCATGTGGGGACCTGGCTTATCTGGGTCCCCAGGTAAGGGTTAGACTCGCTCTACCCTTCCCGCAGGGACATTGGGACATTTTCGTCCTGATGCCCCTTCTCCTTTCTGCCCTTATCTTCTCCTCTCTCTCCTACATGTTATCTAAGCTTCATGTACATCTAACCCCTTCTCTTTTACAGGCTCCTCCAGGCTCCCCGACCCCGATTGCATCTCATCAATTCGGACACCAAGGCAATATATAGGTCTCGAGGTCTCGCTTCCAACAGCAGGGGTAAGTCACAAGTTTCCAATAGCAGGACTATTTCCTCTATACCATGGCTGACGACACCCACACCTACACATCCTTTAAGCTCGCCTCCCATAATGTCCAGGGGATGAATTCACCATCCAAACGCCACAAAGCTTTCGATCACTATAACTGTAAAGGGTATGATATCCTCTTCTTACAGGAAACCCACTTCCCTAAAATTTACAATCCGAACTATCTCCACCATAGATATCCCACCTTTTATTTGGCTAGTGCCGAGGTAAAGAAAAGGGGAGTGGCGATCTGTCTATCTAAAAAGACTACTTTTACCCACAATATGACGATCAGGGACAACGACGGGAGGTATATTTTGATCAAGGGACATATTAATGGGTCGCTCCACACACTCATCTCTTACTATGCCCCCAATCGTGGGCAAGCCTCCTTTTTCTCCTCAATGTTAAACCACTTGGCCCCTCATATGGAAGGGAGAATCATAATGGGGGGGGACTCTAATATTATGTTTGATCAAACTATGGATAGGACCAAGAAAGGACGCCCTAGGCTTAGAAAACCACCTAAACAGAGTCTGCGAATAGCCAGACTCCTTCACTCTTTAGGACTGATTGACACCTGGAGGGAACTTAATCCGTCCGCCCTGGACTATACTCATTTCTCCGCGCCTCATGGGACACAAGCTAGAATAGATCATATATATATCCCCACATCCTCCATTCATCTAGTTAAACGAGCAAATATCCAAGCTGTACCCTGGTCCGATCATTCCTTGGTCATACTTAATCTTGAGGGAGGCCCCCTCCTTCGAGGCCCGCAACCCTGGAGACTTAATGAGTCCATCCTCTCAAACCCGGTCCACTGTACGCTCCTTGAAAAAGAGCTACGTGCATACTTCTCACTAAACGATATAGAAGGGACCACTCACGAAATTTTATGGGGGGCCCACAAAGCGGTCATGAGAGGAAGGATCATTCAACTCTCCTCCCGACTAAAGAGGGAACACCAAGCTAACATATCAACCTTCGAAAAAGAATTCCAGTTAGCCAGTAAACAGCATAAAATAAACCCCTCCGGCCAATCCCTGGAAACATTGAAAGCTGCCAGATTGTCATTAAACTTAGCCCTCACCGCAAACACGGAAAAACACATGGCGTGGATGAGAGGTAAGAACTACCTCACTGCTAACAAAATAGGAACCTCTTTGGCTCATAAATTATCCCCCAAGACACGCACATACTCCATGCCCAAGATTAAAACTTCCTCCGGACAGTTATCTCAAAACCCCCAAAAAATCGTAGAAACCTTTACGGAGTTCTATAGGGGACTCTACTCTAGTAATGCCCCAAATCACCCATCCACCATAGATGATTTCCTCCTTAAAACCACTTCTGCTACCTTTTCCAATGAACATCGAGAAGCCTTAGAAGCCCCTTTCACGGAAACTGAGGTTAATGAAGTCATCCGAGGCTTGAGGAATGGCTCAGCCCCTGGCCCAGACGGGTTCTCCTCCCTGTACTTTAAAACTTTCCAGGGGGTCCTCTCTCCTTACCTGGCCCGGCTCTTTAATTACCTGCAGTGCGGGAAGCCCATTGATGCAAATGCCAACCTTGCATTCATATCAGTCATCCCAAAACCTGGGAAAGACCCCAGTGAAGTTAGTAATTTTAGACCTATTTCCCTCATAAACGTAGACCTTAAGATTATGACAAAGATCCTATCTAACAGACTCGCCAGATTCATAGGTTTATACATACATAAAGATCAGGTTGGTTTTATCCCGGGTAGGCAGGGACCAGACCAGGTCAGGAGGGCAACCAATGTCATCTCCCTAATGAAATCAGGCTGGGATGGAGGGTCTTCCCAGGAGGGCCTATTGCTCTCTCTAGACCTTCAAAAGGCCTTCGATACGGTCTCCTGGCCATTTCTCCTTGCAGCCTTAACCAAATGGGGCATTGGACCTACATTTCTAAACATTCTAAAATCTTTGTACTCCTCCCCAACCGCCAGGATAAAGCTTTGCAGTCATTATTCCGAGCCCTTCCCGATAGCGAGAGGAACAAGACAAGGCTGCCCATTATCCCCCTTGTTATTTGCGCTGGTGATTGAGATGCTGGCTATAAGGATTAGGGAAGACTCTAACATACATGGAGTAAGGTGCGGCCCAATCACCCACAAATGCGCGTTATTTGCGGACGATGTCCTCCTTTTTGTTACCTCACCCCTGATAACGATCCCAAACACTTTTAATCTCCTCTCGGAGTTCGGAGAGGCCTCTGGTCTCCAGGTAAATATGTCCAAGACCCTAGCATTAAACATAACGACTCCCCAAGGGGAGACGGACTGCCTTAAGAAACGATTCCACTTTGGCTGGAAGACCAATTACATTCCCTATCTAGGAATCAATCTGCCCTCATCCCATGACTTGCTCTACAAATGCAACTATCCACCCCTCCACAGGCAATTAACCTCTGATCTCCGCCACTGGGCCCAATTCAGAATGTCCTGGCTGGGACGCATCAATGCTGTCAAGATGACGGTCCTCCCACGCATTCTGTACTTATTCCGTTCCCTGCCCATCCCAGTACTGAAAAGCCAACTGTTCAAACTTCAATCAGAAATCAACAGATTCGTATGGGGGAAAACAGGACACCGCTTTTCCAAAAATACCCTCTACAGACCCAGAACCAAAGGAGGTTTGGGGCTTCCTAATTTATGGCATTATTACCTTGCAGCCCAATTAACACAAATCTCCACAATCTACTCCCCGGGAGCTAAACCGGATTGGCTAAATATGGAAAGGCAATCTATTCCTAAACACACTATCGATTACCTGATCTGGAGACCCTCCAAATCTAGACCGCCAGTCCTGTCGCCTTCCCTCTCACATTCACTGGCCTTATGCGATTCACTACGCAAAATGAGCAACTTAATATCCGCTTGGCTTCCCCTCTCTCACCTCTTCCATAATCCTCTCTTCCCTCCAGGGATGAACATTGAAGCCTTTATGTGGTGGACTCAAAAGGGGTTATACCGACTCGGACATTTTTTCAATGCGGGCGGGCCTATCTCACTTCAGCATTGTCTGAAGACACTTGAGATGCCTCCCGAGGAACGGTTAGGGTCCAATATAGTTCCAGAGCGAGGGTCGAACGGTATTTCCCCCGGAAAAGTAAGCCAAGGCTCTCATTTCTTATATACTCACTCTAGGGTGGAGATCATAGGTACCGACTCCTTGTGGTAACAAGTATTCCACTCTGGCAGTCCCCACAACTCATCCTACAGAATTACCTCAAATCCTTCACACTCTAGACGTATATCGCTTTGGCAAGGAGCCCTCCGTAGAGTTCACAGAAGTCTGTTACGACTTCACTCTATCCGGGCGGGCGTAACTTTTTTACAGGCTCAGCCATATTGGGGAAAACTCAGGTGGT
>BLSH010484370.1:314360-335477 GCA_018402905.1 Glandirana rugosa | reverse complement strand
ATGGCAAAATGTGCGTTTGCTTCTGTGTTTGGTGTGTTGTTAACAATTAATGGTACTGAAAACGCAACTAGTAATTTTAGGTGTATAAAAGTGGCCATACACTATACAATCTGATTGTACAATCTCCTTTAGATTTACCAAATTTATATAATAGGAGGAAACACCTATCTAGCAAATCACTCTGTAGCCAATCAGGTGGGTCCTTGCACTACATAATTGATGGCAGATCTTAAGGAGATTGTAGCATCAGATTGTATAGTGTATGGCCATCTTTATACACCTAAAATTACTATTTGAGCTTTCAGTGCCATTAGTTGTTAACAGCACACCAAAAAGAAGCAAACATACATTTTGCCATGTGAAAAAAATGAGTGGCAAATCCTGCATGTAATGCAGCCAATTGAAATCAACGGGCTGCCCGATGCGTGTCAAAGGAAAAACAAGCCACAAAATGATCACTTCCACTATACTGGATGTGAATGGGGCCTGAAAGTGAAATTGGAGTGGACACAACACAAGAACAATGAGGCTCCATTTACATCTGTGCGTTTCCTTGCATTTCAGAAATGTGCGGCACCAAAAATTGCAGTAAAAAACGCACCAAGCTCTATAAAAATAAAGTTCTGAAGCTTCTTTGGGGCAATTGCTGTGTGCAAGGAAGCCCATTCAGGTGAATGCCCTATGTGTAATGAGTGAAAATGCGCCAAAATGCCTTCCCACCTTGCTAAAAAAAACAAAACGCGTGTGTGAATGTGAGTTTCTGCTATGCAGAGATGTGAACGGGGCTTGACAGCTGAGTGTTTCTGTCTACTCCCTGATATGTACTTGTATAAAGATACCATACACTATGCAAACAGATTGTATATTGTGGATTAAAGCCTCGTACACACGGTTTGACGATCGTATACAACAGGCCATACAAACAACCGTTGTATGCTAATCCGACCGTTAGTACGCACGGTTAGAACAGCCGATGTACAACAGAAGTTGTATGAGCAGACTAGAAAACTTTGGTTGTACGACAAGTGGTCATACGACCGTTGTATCGTGTGTACAGAGAAATTGGTCCAACAAGTTGTATTGTGCAAAACACGCATGCTCAGAAGTCAGGAACGGCTGGACACTAATTACATGCACCTGAACTTTCTCTTTATACGTTCATAACACGACACTACTTTCAGCTTGGTCGTACGATCGTGTAGTGCATGTCAGTACGCGAGATAATATCGCCAACATACGATTTGGGCCGTTCAGTTGTATGACCGCTGCACCGAGTGTACGAGGCTTTAGTAAGAAGGGTGATCACTGATTGATTGCATTACATTTAAAAAAAAATGCAGCTGGAGATGGGTGAGCAGGTAGGAGGGAGGATGATGCAGGCTGTGTGCTAATGAGGTCAGCTGGTCAACTCTTTCCTGTGTCCTGACCTCTAGTCTGATCAGGAAGTAGACAGAAGCAATAGATACGTTTGGAAACATGGATGGAGGACAGTAAGGTAAGTGTCAGTAGATTTTATGGAAAGTGTTGATATTTTTGCAAAAAAAGTACATGAATGCTATATTGGTACATAGGAGAGCTGGGATTTAGAAGAAAAAAAAAAGTGGTTACTCTTTGGTGTTCTTAACAACAAGGAAACAGCACAATAATTAGCGATCTTTAACTGCCTAGTTGTAAAACCAGTAAGTAGTAATGGTTGGCGGTCCCCTATGGCCTCCGGTAACCTCCATTGCTCATTATAACTTGAAAGCTGGCTACTGAGGTCACCAGCGTTCATTTGAACTTTGCTGACTCCTTGTCGTGACTGCATTAATGTTCACTGGTGTTCAAATAAAAGTAAAGTGCGTAAAGCAAAAGAAGGTTCATGGAAAAATACTGTAATAAAACTAGCAAAATTGATCATGTTGGGCTGAAATACAAAAATAACACACTATGGTCATATCATTCCCACTAACATACTTTGCCAACCGGCATCCCATAAAACATTTAGAAAAGGTCTTGCACAATAGGGAATATTGTATATACATCCACCTTCATCCAGAGTAAAATTAGGACCATATACATTTAGATCAGTGGTCTCCAAACAATAGCCCTTTGATTACCTTTACCTGGCCCCTGGGGCGCATTTCTTCCCACTGACAAATGATGAGGCACAATTTCTTGCAGGGATACCAACAGGGCACTACTCCTTCCTCTGGGAACAATGATGGGGCACTATCCCTCCTAATGACACTCACTAGCGATGGGGCACTATTCCTCCCACTGACACCAACGATGGAACACTATTTCTCCCACGGACACTCACTAGCAATGGGTCACTATTCCTCCCACTGACACCAATGGTTCCTTCATTGTATTTTTTCCCATTGATACTTACCATAGACACTACTGCTTGCACCAATACCAATGATGGGCACTATTCCTTCCACTGACACCAAAGATGGGGCACTATTCCTCCCACTGACACCAACAATGGAACACTATTCCTCCCACTGACACCAATGATGGAACACTATTCCTCCCACTGACACCAACAATGGAACACTATTCCTCCCACTAACAGCAACGATGGGGCACTATTCCTCCCACTCATACCAATGATGGGGCACTATTCCTCCCACTGACACCTATGATAGGGCACTATTTTTCCCACTGACACCAACAAAGGGGCACTATTCGTCCCACTGACCCCAACAATGGAACACTATTTCTCAAACTGACACCAACAATGTGGTACTATTCTTCCCAATGATACCAATGATGGGACACTATCCCTGCCACTGACACCAACAATGGGGCACTATTCTTCCCACGGACACCAATGATGGGGCATAATTCCTGTCACAGACACCAATGATGGGACACTATTCCTCCTACTAATACAAACGATGGGGCACTATGCTTCCCACTGACACCAATGATGGGGCACTATGCTTCCCACTGACACCAATGATGGGGCACTATTCTTCCCACTAATACCAATGATAGGGAACTATTCTTCCCACTGACACCAATGATGGGGCACTATTCCTCCCACTGACACCAATGATGGGACACTAATTTTCTTACATTGATACCAACCATTGGCACTGCTGCTTGCACCAATACCAATGGTGGGACATTATTCCTCCCACTGACACCAACGATGGGGCACTATTCCTTTTCCTAATGACCACAGGAGCTATGTATTTTTCTTACTCCAACGGACAACCAAGCCTGAGGCATTGTTCAAGACTGGCCACAGCCATTGGCTGCAGGCCCTGATCGAATTCTGGTTTTCCACCAGAACCATTCAACAGAAGCTGATCTAATGCCCGGCTTCTGTCAAACAGACCGGGGGAAAACACATAGTGAAATGGGTTTGCTTCCTGCTGAACTGGCCACATTTCCATAAGTGTATACCCAGCTTTAGGGTGTCTGCATTCTGGATGAACTATGCAAGCAGACACCTTTGGACAGCACCATTGCCAGTCTAGGGGGAGGGTAGTGTTAAATTATCCGACTAAGATGGACTAACAAACTGCACCTGAACTCCAGCTAAGTTTTAAGCAGTTACAGCAACATTTGTTTTTTCTTTTGAGATAAAGGCTTTACATAAATAAAAGATGATCATTGTAAGCAACCCTGTCAGTGTTAAATGCTTTGGCTTAACCCTCTTATTACCAATTCCTTTTTTTTTTTGAAAATTCTTTTTATTGGATTTATTAAAAAAAGGTACAAAAAACATAGCCATAGGGGCATATCCCAGACCCTTTATTTACCACTTTAACTGGACAAAGCTTGGTGTTAACTACCTCAATACCGGGCCAATTCTGACATTTCTCATATACATGTAAAAATCAACATTTTTATTTTACTTAGAACCCCCAATCATTATATACTTTTTTAAGCAGAGACCCTAGAGAATAAAATGGCGGTCATTAAAATATGTCACATGGTATTTGCGCAGCGGTCTTTCAAAGGCAATCTTTTTGGCAAAAATACACTTTAATGAATTAAAAAAAAAACATTTTTGGATAATGTAAAAGATGATGTTACGTCAAGTAAATAGATACCCAACATGTCACGCTTTAAAATTGCGCACGCTCATGGAATGGCGACAAACTACGGTAGTTTAAATGTGACCAGTGTGTGCGTTCGTTATTTTGTTTTATTTTTGAAGTTTAAAAAAAAAATGTTTTGGATCACTTTTATTGCTGTCAAAAGGAACGTAAACATCAATTTTGATGACAATAGCAATGACAGGTACTCTTCATGGAGAAATGCAGCCGATCAGACACAGATCGGTCTGATCGGCTGCTTCACTGGCCCCATAGCAACAAAGAAATGAAGAGCCGGAAGTGTCGACATTGTCAACGCTCGCCGGTTCTGACGTCACAGGAGGAACAGCTTCAGCTCCTCTCACTGTGAGGCCGGACATGAATGCCACCAGTCAGATCCCTCACGGGCTTCCCAATCACTCAGGAAAGCCTGGTAATGGTGGTGGCGCGGGAGGGTGGGACTGCCCAGCCACTTGGGAATGCTTTTAGCTGAAAGAGAATTGCTGGGGCTAAAAAAATGACACCGGGATTATGGTTCTAACCTCAAGTATAATCCCCGTATAACCACCTCCCTACCAGGATGTATATATACACACGGTGGCCGGTAGGGAGATGGTTAAAGGAAGTTGAAACATAGCAGACCTACTGGCCGGATCACCAGGTGAAAATAACGGAATAAAGCCTAAAAAAAGAAAACTAAGGCAGCCACCACATTTAAAAATTGATAAGCTGCAATTTAATACATTTTTGATTTGGGGTTTAATGCTGCTGTAAATATGATCTATGCTACATGGCAGTCATCAATACAATCACTGGCACTATGGCTGTATGGAAAGAACACATACTCCTTTTGTAGCCCAATATCACAGCATATACAGTAGATGTGTACAAATTAGGGTTGCACCAATACCATTTTTTTATTGGAGAGTACGAGAACCGATACTTTAAGGTACAAAATAAATGGGCGCAAATCGCACTGCAAAGAATCGCATGCGTGTATAGAAAGTGAAATGCGCCATATAGTGGGCAGTTTATTAAAAATGTTAGAACGCAAATTAAGTACATACAGCATCTCACAAAAGTGAGTACACCCCTCACATTTTTGTAAATGTTTTATTATATCTTTTCATGTGACAACACTGAAGAAATGACACTTTGCTACAATGTAAAGTAGTGAGTGTACAGCTTGTATAACATTGTAAATTTACTGTCCCCTCAAAATAACTCAACACACAGCCATTAATGTCTAAACTGCTGGCAATAAAGTGAGTACATCCCTGAGTGAAAATGTCCAAATTGGGCCCAAAGTGTCAATATTTTGTGTGGCCACCATTATTTTCTAGCACTGCCTTAACCCTCTTGGGCATGAAGTTCACCAGAGATTCACAGGTTGCCACTGGAGTCCTCTTCCACTCCTCCACCCCAACATCACGGAGCTGGTGGATGTTAGAGACCTTGCGCTCCTCCACCTTCCGTTTCAGGATGCTCCACAGATGCTCAATAGGGTTTAGGTCTGGAGACATGCTTGGCCAGTCCATCACCTTTACCCTCAGCTTCTTTAGCGAGGCAGTGGTTGTCTTGGAGGTGCGTTTGCGGTTGTTATGTTGGAATACTGCTCTGTAGCCCAGTCTCCAAAGGGAGGGGTTAATGCTCTGCTTCAGTAGGTCACAGTACATGTTGGCATTCATGGTTCCCTCAATGAACTGTAGCTCCCCAGTGCTGGCAGCACTCATGCAGCCCCAGACCATGACACTCCCACCACCATGCTTGACTGTAGGCAAGACACACTTGTCTTTGTACTCCTCACCTGGTTGCTGCCACATATGCTTGACACCATCTGAACCAAATAAGTTTATCTTGGTATCATCAGACCACAGGACATGGTTCCAGTAATCCATGTCCTTCGTCTGCTTGTCTTCAGCAAACTGTTTGCGGCTTTCTTGTGCATCATCTTTAGAAGAGGCTTCCTTCTGGGATGACAGCCATGCAGACCAATTTGATGCAGTGTGCGGCGTATGGCCTGAGCACTGACAGGATGACCCCCACCCCTTCACCCTCTGCAGCAATGCTGGCAGCACTCATACGTCTATTTCCCAAAGACAACCTCTGGATATGACGCTGAGCACCTGCACTCAACTTCTTTGGTCGACCATGGCGAGGCCTGTTCTGAGTGGAACCCATCCTGTTAAACCACTGTATGGTCTTGGCCACTGTGCTGCAGCTCAGTTTCAGGGTCTTGGCAATCTTCTTATAGCCTAGGCCATCTTTATGTAGAGCAACAATTCTTTTTTCAGATCCTCAGAGTGTTCTTTGCCATGAGGTGCCATGTTGAACTTCCAGTGACCAGTATCAGAGAGAGAGTGAGAGCGATAACACCAAATTTAACACACCTGCACCTCATTCACACCTGAGACCTTGTAACACTAACGAGTCACATGATACCGGGGAGGAAAAATGGCTAATTGGGCCCAGTTTGGACATTTTCACTTAGGGGTGTACTCACTTTTGTTGACAGCGTTTTAGACATTAATGGCTGTGTGTTGTCACATGAAAAGATATAATAAAATATTTACAAAAATGTGAGGGGTGTATTCACTTTTGTGAGATACTGTATCTGGTCAAATGCAATATCTGCATAGGTGTCCCAGTCCCGCTAAAGATAGAAAATTACGGCTACTCAAGGTGCTCACAGGCTGGAGGAGAAGTTGCCCTCTGGGTATAGGGCGGAAGTGATGTCAGCACCTCCAGCGGCCGTAATTTTTCTATCATCGGCGAGACCGGGGCACCTATGCAGATTTTGCATTTGAACTGTACTTGTAAGTGTAAATGTGAGTTCAAACATTATGTAATAAACTGCCCACTAGATGGTGCTTTTCCCTATTAAATATACACATACACACACAGTCGGGGAAATTGCATTCGGACAGGAATCACACCGCATTCCTGGTCAAATCAAGTGCGATTCTTTTGCGCCCATTCATTTTGTATTGACGCAAACCACACTGCAAAGTATCAGTTTAGGCATCAGGAGTAGAGTTGAGCGAACGTTCGGGTTCGTACCGGATTTTAGGGTGTCCGTGACCCGAACATTTGAGAAAAAGTCCGGGTTCGGGTAATTTTTGCACCTTTTTCGCGCCTGTTGAATAGCTGCAGGGCAGCCAATCAACAAACGTTTCACTTGTTTGCTCTTAGAAGCCATTACAGCCATGCCTACTAATGGCATGGCTGTGATTGGCCTGTGCATGTGACCCAGCCTCTATATAAGCTCACGTAGTGCTGCATGTCACATCATCTCATACTAGTATAGGGAGAGGATCCTGCTGCTGCTGGTGTGAGAGACAGATTAGCTTTAGAAAATCATCTCATCCTAGTGTAGGGAGAGGATGCTGCTGCTGCTGTGAGGAGATTAGCTTTAGAAAATCTGTTAAAAACAGCGATTTTTTGGTGGGTGGGTGCTAGAGGAGATTTTTGTTTGCTAGAGTACATTTTGTTTGCTAAGCAAAGTGCCTCATATAAAACCTAAAGCAACTTTTCTGTTTGTTAGGTGGGCGTTTGCAGACATTTTTGCAAGTGCAGTGTACTTGTAACTGCTTGTGTGTCAGGGACACTACTTTAATCGTGTTCTGTTAGTTCAGTTGGCAACATTTTGGCATATTTAAATACCGCTTTTACGTTGCAGTTAGACAAATTAATTTTTTTTTTCTGCAAAATATTACATTTGCGGCCAGCGGTGCATTTCTTGCACAAAAATAAAAAGTGCGTCTACATTGCTGGTTTAAAAAAAAAAAAAAAATCTAAATTCTACATTTGCGGCCAGAAGTGCATTTCTTGCACACAAATAAAAAGTGCGTCGACATTGCGGGTTAAAAAAAAAAAAAAAAAAATTAGTGCTACATAGTACATTTGCACCCTGCTGTGCATTTCTTGCACAAAATTAAAAAGTGCGTCTACATTGCCGGTTTAAAAAATAATATAAATTTGTGCTAAATAGTACATTTGCGTCCAGAATGAGGAGAGCGTCAAATAAGGGATGTGGTCGTGGTGCTGCTGGTGTTGGTGAAGCTCCTGTTGGAAGGAGAGGACATGGTTGATCTGTGCCAGCTACACGCACAAGTGAAACACCTTCCTCAAGTGTGAGTAGCCGACAGAACCTTCAACGTTATATGGTAGGCCCGAATGCTGCTCAACGAATGGTGAGGCCAGAACAAGTACAGGCGATAGTAAATTTGGTGGCTGACAATGCTTCCAGTTCCTTCACATTGTCTCCCACCCAGTCCCTTGATGAAAGCTCAGAGTTGGCACCTGAACCCCATGGCCATCTGTCTTTCATCTCAGCCCCTTGTAAATCAGCCAAGCAGTCTGAGCCCCAAGTCATGCAGCAGTCTCTTATGCTTTTTGATGACTCTCCTGGTGTGCTTTCCGTGGGCCATCCACATAGCCCTCCCACAGAAGTGGAAGACATTGAGTGCACCGATGCCCAACCACTTCTGTTTCAGGATGAGGACATGGAAACACCAGCGCAGCACGTCTCTGATGATGACGAAACACAGGTGCCAACTGCTGCGGCTTTCTACAGTGTGCAGACTGACAAGGAGGGCAGTGGTGAAGAGTGGGTGGAAGATGTGAAGGATGATGAGGTCCTAGACCCCACATGGAATGAAGGTCATGCGAGTGAGGTGTGCATTTTGGAGGAAGAGGTGGTGGTCGCACAGAGACACCAGCACAGCAAAAGAGGAAGCTGGTTGCAAAAGCGGAGCGACCGTCCTAGACAGTACGCCTGCTACTAGCCACCGCACCCAGGGACCTAGCACACCAAAGGCAGCTCAAAAGGAGTTCCCCCGCATGGCAGTTCTTCAGACAATGTGCTGATGACAAGACACGAGTGGTTTGCACGCTGTGCAATCAGAGCCTGAAGTGAGGCATAAATGTTCTAAACCTCAGCGCAACCTGCATGACCAGGCATCTACATGCAAAGCACGAGCTGCATTGGAATAAGCACCTCAAAATCCAAGAAAGGTCTCGGCCTCCTCCTGCTTCCTCTTCTGCTGCTGCCTCGCAGTCTTCCTCCACCTCTACAGTGCCACCTGCCACCCAGCAAACAGACGATGTGACAGCAACGCCACCATGTCCGCCACCGTCCCCAAGCATTTCCACACGGTCCCGTGGAAGCTTACAGCTGTCCATCTCCCAAACACTGGAGAGAAAGAGGAAGTACCCCCCTATCCACCCATGATCCCTGGCCCTGAATGCCAGCATTTCAAAATTCCTGGCCTTTGAAATGCTGTCATTCCGTCTGGTGGACACGGACAGTTTCAAAAACCTGATGGCGGTGGCTGTCCCACAGTACGTGGTTCCCAGCCGCCACTACTTTTCCAGGCGAGCCATCCCTTCCCTGCACAACAAAGTCAGGGACAAGATCAAGTGTGCACTGCGCAACGTCATCTGTGGCAAGGTCCGCATAACCACTGATACGTGGACCAGTAAGCACAGGCAGGGACGCTATATCTCGCTAACTGCACACTGGGCAAATGTAGTGGCGGGTGGGCCTGAGGCGGATAACAGTTTGGCGCATGTCCTTCCGCCACCGAGGATTGCAGGGCATTTCTCTTTGCCTCCTGTTGCCTCCTCCTCCTACACCGCTTCCTCCTCCTCTACCACCTCCTCATCCGCCACCACCAACTTCAGCACATCCAGGGGGAAACAACAGCAGGCTGTTTTAAAACGGATATGTTTGGGGGATAAACCCCACACTGCGCAGGAGCTGTGGAGGGGCATTGAACAACAGACTGATAAGTGGTTGTTGCCACTGAGCCTCAAGCCCGGCCTGGTGGTGTGCGATAATGGGCGAAATCTTGTAGCAGCTTTGGGCCTGTCCGGTTTGACACACATCCCTTGCCTGGCGGATGTGCTGAATTTGGTGGTGCAGAAATTTCTAAAAAAACTACCCAGATATGTCAGAGCTGCTGCAGAAAGTGCGGGCCGTCTGTGCGCGCTTTCGGCGTTCTCACCCTGCTGCTGCTCGCCTGTCTGCACTGCAGCGGAACTTCGGCCTTCCAACGCACCGCCTCCTATGCGATGTGCCCACAAGGTGGAACTCCACCTTGCACATGCTGGAGAGACTGTGCGAGCAGCAGCAGGCAATAGTGCAGAACAGCACCACTTCACCACCGAGTGGGCCTCCATGCGAGACCTGTGTACCATATTGCAAGGTTTTGAGTACTCCACCAACATGGCCAGTACCGATGATGCTGTTCTCAGCATTACTATCCCACTTCTATGTCTCCTTGAAAAAACACTTTGGGCGATGATGGAAGAGGAAGAGGAGAAGGAAGAGGGGTAATGTTCACGGTTATCAGGCCAGTCATTCCTGCACCAGCATAGGCCAGGTAAAAAATTTTCAAGCCAGGGCACAGTTCTGGAGGATGAGGAGGACGAGGATGAGGAGGAGGAGGAACCGTGTTCACAGCAGGGTCGCACCCAACACAGCTCGTGGGCATCACTGGAGTGTGGCTGGGGGGGATACGGAGGACACAGATGATACACCTCCCACAGAGGACAGCTTGTCTTTGCCTCTGGGCAGCCTGGCACACATGAGCGACTACATGCTGCAGTGCTTGCGCAACGACAGCCGAGTTGCCCACATTATAACTTGTGCTGATTACTGGGTGGCCACCCTGCTGGATCCCCATTACAAGGACAACGTGCAGTCCTTAATTCCCTCACTGGAGTGTGATCGGAAGATGCGCGACTACTAGCGCACGCTGGTAGACGCGCTGCTGAGGGCATTCCCAAATGACACTGGGGGGTCAGTGGAAGCACAAGGCATAGGAGGAGGAAGAGGTCCCCAACGCAGCTGTGGCACTGCCAGCACCTCAGAAGGCAGGGTTAGCATGGCCGAAATGTGGAAAAGCTTTGTCAGCAGCACGCCACAACAAACAGCACCACCAGCTGATAGGCAACGTCTTAGCAGGAGGCAGCATTTCAGCAACATGGAACAGTATGTGTGCACACGCCTACACGTACTGACTGATGGGTCTGCCCCATTCAACTTCTGGGTCTCCAAATTGGGCACATGGCCTGAGCTTGCCCTTTATGCCTTAGAGGTGCTGGCCTGCCCTGCAGCCAGTGTATTGTCTGAATGTGTGTTTAGCATGGCAGGGGGCGTTATCACAGACAAGCGCAGCCGCCTGTCCACAGCCAATGTGGACAAGCGAACGTTTATTAAAATGAACCAGGCATGGATCCCACAAGACTTGTCAGTACCTTGTGCAGAATAGACATTTAGACCAGCCTCACACAGCCATTGGTATACTTAAGTGAACTTAAACCTTTTTTTATTTTTTTATAGAACATAATTCTTTATTGGAATTTGTAACAGGAGAAACATGAAAAATAAACCATGGTACATATTATATGGAAAAAGTGAACCTGTGCTAGAACATCTCTGGGTTTGTCTGCAGATGGTGATCTTTTTATAAAATCAGCCGACAAAATATGGGGGACTTCATGGCGTCTCTGGATATCAGGGGAGCAAGGATAAGACAGCACGGGAGAGCAGGGAAAAAAGAAAGTGCCGCGCCACTTCCACCACCTACACCACCACGGTCACCGCCTCCTCAACCTCCTACTTCACATCCACCTCCTCCATTTTTTATTTTTTTTATGTGATTTTAAGTTATTTCCCTATCCACATTTGTTTGCAGGGCACTTGTCCTACTCTTACCCCCCCCCCCCCCCCCATTTTGCTTCCATCTAGCCCTTTCCAGGACTTTAGAGCCATTTTAGTGCCCAAAAGTTTGGGTCACCATTGGGGTTCGGGGTCAAGTTCGGGGCCGAACTCGAACTTTTTCGCGAAGTTCGGCCGAACCCATCGAACCTGAACATCCAGGTGTCGGCTCAACTCTAATCAGGAGCATTTTCACGAGCATTTGTGAAAATGCTCGATATCTGCGCATCCCTAGTACAAATGCATTTACCTAGGAGGTCTGTTCAGAAATAATCTTTTATAAAGGCAATTTGTACAAAGCAAACATTATCCTGTTAGCTTGATGTTTTTCCATCCAATTAAAAGCAATAAAAATACAAATGACACATTGTATCTATAATCATTCATTTATTAGAAGGAAGAAAATTCACTAGTATTTACATAGTGCAAAAAGCAGTTATTAATCCAAAATGAACAATAAAAATAGTATTATCCTTCATACAGAAAAAACTTCATATTTTTTTTAGGAATACTAGTTCCCACATACAGATCAGCTGATTTATTGTTTCCATTAGGAGCAAAGTGTTAAGAGCAAAGCACAAGTAGACATGTCAAAAGATTAAAAACAGACTACAGTATTCAGAAAGGTACAAAGCAAGCACATGGAAAGATGAACAGCAGTTAAAATCAAATGGAAAAAGTCCACAGTCTAAAAGGTTAATCTCGGAAATGTGTGTAATTTCTTTCATAAAGCATGCCCACTATAAATGAGAATTCAGAATCAAGGAGACCGGTTGGCACAGCTAATGAGGTCATGGACTTATCGTAACACGTCACAATTCAGAATATTATATGTATACGATCATATAAATCTAGCAACGTTTGCCATATCATGTCTCAGGGGCATGTGTGGAGGAACCAATAAAATAAAAGAGCAATACAATAGCAATGCCGGCTTTTTATGGAACATTGAATACTTACCAAGGTTATATTTCGGTGAACAATACCAGTACCACTTAAAGAATAAGTGAATGATGAGGATTTAAAGGAGACCTGCTGCCTACCTTAACAGCCTATTAAACCTATATCTGAGCAGTCACAGCATATACTGGAAGAGGAGATATGTTGACTGTACCTTACAGCTTTACATTTCCTTTTACATTGTAAGCCAAATGCATATATTCACAGGCCATGGACTGCCACTTTCCTGACAGAGCATAGTGAAATATTTCTCTATGCACTACAAGCTCCTGGCTAGATTTGAATGGTAACCAGTAGCGGCCACTCCCCCCTAATCCATATGCCCGGCCCCTAATCTACATGCAGGGACGTATGGATCCCAATGGTGTTTTTTATTTTTAGAGCCTGAGGCTCTAATTGGATTCAAAAAAGGGTGGGCTCAGGCGCAGAGCACTGTGCCCTGAGCCCACCCAGTTGTGTGACAATAGTGATTATGGTCTTCCTGCTTCTCCTCCCGGCCAATCAGCAAGCGGGTCCTGAGACCCGATTGGCCGGGAGTCCTAAGTCCTGATTGGCCGGGAGGAGAAGTAGCTGCCGGGACTCGGGAGGAGACGCAGGCCTGGATGGGGTAAGTGAGGGGGTAGCAGGGGGCCTGATTGGCGAGTGGAGTGGCGATCGATTGATGAGGGGTGGTTGGCTGGCTGGGGGAAGGGGTGGTGGCTGGCTGCCCCCCCCCCCCCAAGAAAATTATGCACCAGCCGCCACCAATAGTAATATACAGTCAGATATTATAACTCTAGCCATGTTACACATGGAGAAGGAAGCAAACTTAAGCCTAGCACACACGAGAAGAATATCGGAAAAATCGTCTTTTTTTTTTTTTGCTAAACCCAATAGGTTACTAATGTTACGAAAAATCTCGTACAACACAATACAACTTTGGTAGTGATGTAATCCTTTGGATTGTAACCTCTAACGAGCAGGGCCCTCTGATTCCTCCTGTGTTCAATTGTATTGTATTGTAACTGTATGGTTTGTACGTTGTAAAGCGCTGCGCAAACTGTTGGCGCTATATAAAAACTGTATAATAGTAAAAATGTATTGTATTGTAAAGTATTCTTTAATTTCCTAAAACGGGTGGTCTTCATCACACATTTTTTTTCGTACAAATACCATACTAACTACACAAAAATCTATCATTCTGGTATCATACAAGAAAAATTTTTGTGTTTGTCTCTTCGGATATTTTTGGATGAACAGTCATGATCCGCTCTCGAAAGCTGTGCTCCGATTACTGCACAATCACTCTGAAAGTGGTATTTTTCATCTGATTTACTCATCACGTGTACTAGGCATTATTTACAGACTTATCATTAAAGAGTTAGCTCACTATTGCCAGGAAAAAAAACAGCCTATACTGGTAAGGGGCGTCTGTAGATAAAAACAAACTGTGCAGCTCTGACCAAAGTTAAATAATGCCCTTGGCTACAAGGTGTAAGCCATTTGCATACTTCCCAAATACGAACTGAAAAAGTCCCAGAGATGGCATCCTTCAGTCTTGCCGCTAGGATTTTGCTAATGCGCGCTCAGCTGTTGGCAAACTCCTGTGCATGCGCAATCTCTCCTCTCTCACAGTAGCTCTGAGCTCAACAAAGCTGCCAGAGGACCACACCTGTGCGGGGTATTGAGAGCTTGCTCCTGTGATGAAAGGGGTGAGCAGTCCTACAGTAAGACCATTATTTAACTTTAGCCAAAGCTGCAGTTAGTTTTTATTTACAGGGGCCCCCTTACCTGCATAGGCAGGTTTTTGGTAAAGGTGAACTGACCCTTTAAGACATGTTTAGAGTAACCATATATTACAACTAAAGAGGATCGTCCATTCCCACAAATACTGTAGCTGCTGACTTTTAAAGGACACTTACCTGTCCAGGGATCCAGCGCCATCCTCACCCCAGGCAGTTCTTTTTCGGGTCCCCAGTGCCACCATGTCTAGTGTGGGATGCCGGCTGTGACTCCTTGCAGCTACATATCCAGATTCCTGCTGCAATTTGTGAATGGTCCTGCAGACTTCTGGGACCTGCGATGTGTCCCTGAAAGCTGCGGGCAAAGAAGTCCCTGCCCCCCCCCCCAAAAAAAGTGCCCAAAGTTGATAGAGAGGAAGGGTGAAGATCCGCTTTAAGCTTTTATCCAGGCTGTATTAATGGAACATTGTTTAAACGTTGCTTGATAGGTTCCCACTTTAAGCTATTAAAGTGGAGTTCCACCCAGTTAAAAGTCAGCAGCTACAAAAAGTGTAGCTACTGACTTAACAATCGGACACTCACCTGTCCCTCGCTCCAGCGATGCGGTCGCCCGAGGGCTCGCTCTTCTCCCCCTTCCCTCGGTGGCCCCGGCATCACAAGTGCGGCGCTTTGTGAATGCCCGGTGTATCTTCTGGGACCTGTGACGAGTCCCAGAAGATCGCCGGGTGGGAGGGAGTGAACTTCCTTCCGGTTCCGCGGCACCAGGACAGGAAGTGCAGCTGAGACCCTGTCAAAACAGTGTCCCAGCTGCCCCCCCAAAAAAGACATGCCAATTGTGGCATGTCAGGGGGGGGGCCACCTCCCCTTAAAGTGGAATTTGCACTTTTAGGTGGAACTCTGCTTTAACTTTCTCCCTTAGAAAGCACAATTATTGCAAATTCTCAAAGACTTAAGTAGTGGTATACTGATTAAATGGATAGGACTATCCATATATATGAAACACTCTGTATACTTTGATATAGGCCTCAATCACAGACCATAGTGAATGTTTAACAAGAACATTAACTAACCTTCATGCTTTTCATTGCCCAGTGACAATGTTAACGGAAATAAATGGAAGACTAATACCAAAATGTAAATTTATATATACATACAAAACTTTTAAAATGATAATTTTGGACACTTTAGTTTCTTATACAAGCAAACTTTACAGAAAAATATAACAGGAAACGACAAGAAGATTTAGGAAGGAAAAGTAATTTCCTTCAGTAGAGTACACCAAGTCAGGTAGTCCTTCTGAATCAGAACTAACCAACTGCCAATCCTATTTCTTGAGGAGCCACAGCACAGAAGACGAGAATGCTTCCAGCTAAATTGCCTCCAGAAAACAGGTACAAGTGTGAACCATTTCCATGATGCATTACTAGATCTCTTGTCACTCAACTGTTAGATAGCAAATTCATAAATTCATAGCAAACTCAAAGCATTTAGAAAATAAAGAACGTTTTAATACATATTTGGATAACAAATCTTTTTTTTTAAAACACGGGATATATTTTGGAATTCCTGGGTAATAAACAGAGTATATTGGGATAAAAAAAAGGACAGTATTTGCCATGCCCTGTGTGTCATTCATTCCTGGCACCTATGTAACATTTTAATGAAGATGGATGAATTTTTTTCCTCATTACTGCACCCACTGACTTACATTGTAAGTGCTTTCCTTTTACTGACACATTTGCCAGAATAATGAAGAAAACTTATCTGAAGCTCAATTGAAACATTACCTAACTAATGATCACCTTCTGTCAGGATCAAGAATCCAAACCTGTTCATGTGAATTAAAAACCAATTCAAAATGTCTAAGTAAAAGGTGTGCCAAGTTTGTAATTCTGTCATTTCCAATAACAAGATGGTACTTGAAAACGCATGCAAGCTAAGGTCTGTCGTGCCACTCATGTCTTAAGTGTACCGGTCAACCATACACCAGCAGACAGCCACTTTGTAGATTAAATGTCCCACCCATGAGGTCACCAATAACATCATTGTGGCAGAACAACTGTATGAAAAAGGTTTCCACCCATGAGGTCACTAACACCTAGTAACATCACTGTGGCAGAACGGCTGCACAAAAAAGGTCCCGGCCATGAGGTTGCTAATTACCAGTAACATCACTGTGGCAAAATGGCTGCACATAAAAGGTCTTGCCTATGAGGTCATTAATACCCAGCAACATCATTGAGGCAGAATGGCTGCATAAAAATAGTCCCGCCCATGAGGTCACTAATAACCAGTAACATCACTGTGGCAAAACGGCTGCACATAAAAGGTCTTGCCTATGAAGTCACTAATACCCAGCAACATCAAGGCAGAATGGCTGCACAAAAAAGTCATGCCCATGAGGTCACTAATAACCAGCAACATCATTGTGGCAGAACAGCCACACAAAAAAGGACCCGCCCATGAGTTCACCAATAACCAGCAACATCATTGTGGCAGAACGGCTGCACAAAAAAGGACCCGCCCACGAGGTCACTAATAACCAACATCATTGTGGCAGAACGGCTGCACAAAAAAGGACCCGCCCATGAGGTCACTAATACCCAGCAACATCATTGTGGCAAAAGATCTGCACAAAAAGCTGCCCTACAGTGCACAGCCAACAGATACAGTTGGCCTCATTCCTTACCCTATGCTTTTCAAGACTTTTGTTTCTAAACTTTTAAATAGGTCTGCTTAATTAAAACTGTACAAAAAGCCAGTCACCCGATGGAAACTGAACAATAATTATACTTCTCAAATATTTAATACAAACAGGGTTATGAAAAGTGTATTAACTAGTAAAAGACTTCTGGACCCACAGATGTGTAGATGCAGCTACTGACGTAATATATACAAAACATGTTCAATTTGTTTCCTTTGCTGGTAAACTACTCCCAGAAACTACGTCCAAGATTGGTTTACACGCAAAGTCAGCCTCTCTTTGTTCTAATTACAACATGCAAAGAACAGGACCAACCTTAAGCCCATGCCATAGACCCTATTGCATCATTAAAATACCATGACATCAGCATAAGAGGCCATTTACTGCCATATAGACAATCATATCATACAGCACCTAACAATCATGAACATTTGGTTGAACAATTTATACTCCATTCGACCAGTCCAAAGTATTCTGTGTGTGGCCCACAGAAAGTAATCTGAGTAGTCTGTCTGCGTAAAGTCGAGAGAAGCACAACATTTTGGGTTGCATTTGGTAAGGAGGACTACTGTGTAAATCCGGACAGTACATATCTGTCTATGTAAGGGATTTAGATCAGCTAGTAACCCACAGGTACTGATCTTAGCATTACTTAACCTAGCAAGAGTCATACAAAAACAGAAATAAGTACTACATATAAGTTACAATAAGAAATTAAAATATTGAAATGTCTGTGCCGAGTACAATTTTATGATACTACTTTACTTCACTAGGTACCAACTATTGCAGGAAAGCTGAAAACTACTAATCTACAACTGATTGCAGGCTAAGTGACAACTGACGCCATATGCGGTTTGTTTTACGCAGACCGTGTGCGTCCAGGGACGTGCACTCCTCGGCTGTCAAACTGGCACCAGTGGCTGTGCAGCCGCTATGACCCAATAGACATGAATGGGACTGCCTGCACCGAACACCTGTGCAGGCGAAGACTGCCCGTAGCACAGGTGTACGGATATATATGCCCGTGTGAATGAGGCATAACGGGCGAGAGAATGTCACCAGCACACCGTGGATCCCAGATTGGGTCCATAGCTTTATTCAACGATCACATTGTTACAGCAAATAGCAAAGTTTCAGAGCCTTGCAGGACCCCTTCAGACATGTGATGAGGCCTAACAGGGGCTCAAGACAACTGCAAACAGCAAAAGTTCAACTGTTTGTTACTGCTATGGGTGCCTGAGCAAGATATATTGACAGTCAGTTATTACGAAGACCGCAATTATTTATGGTTCAGTAGCAACTCCTCCCAGCCAAACTAAGCGCACTTTACAAATAGCAACTTGACAGCTGTGAAGTACTGCACAAAAATAAACTGTTGCTCCTATACATTCAACAATTGTATTTATGCCCAAGTTCATTATAAATATAAAATGAATAGATAACTGAAGAATCCATATGAAATTACTTGCAGAACACAAAACTAACAAGTGTAAATGTTCATATATTAGGATGCAGAATCAAAGTAAAACTCCATTTATCAAACTGAAGACATTTAGGGATAACTATAGTTTTAAACAAACTTGAAGGTGCAGACCTGAACTGAACAATGTAAAATTGTTAATGTAATTGGGTACACCTTGTATTCTTCAAAACGCAGTGAACAGCGTGCCAACCTTACCCCCAAACTAAGCTACATATCTTAACGTACAAAAGTATTAAATTGTATCTATGGTCAAAATGCAAAATCATATCGTTATTGCCACATTGTATTTAACTTATTTCACTCCCACTCCTATTACTAGGAACGATCTTGAGGTTTGTAAACTTACTTTGTGAAGGACCTCACAAATTGCTAGCTTAAAATCAGTGACACATTCACTATGCTCTGTGAGTAGACACTGATGTGTCACACAGTTCACAGAGCCTGCCTTCTGAACTAAAAGAAGGAGTTTTAGGAGGCAGTTAGGACAGGAATCACTGGTTGTAGGCCATGGGATATGTAGCCCTTACAAATCAAAAAATATTTTAGGGGTCACAAAGCTCAGTGTCCTCTCGATTTCCTGCATCTCCTTTGGCTCTAGGCATTGTCCAGCTTGTTATAGTACAACACTTATGACTTTGCACTTTTACTTATGTTTATGTGCAAACGAGTCTGGGACTGCTGCACTTAAAATTGATTGAGAAAAAGAATATACAAATTTACATGTTGTATTTATATGTGTGTGTACTTTATTTGATATGTGCTGTCCATGTGAATGGCTTACAGCCTTACTCCAACATCTGTGTACAACAGTGATTGTATAGGATAACAAGAAAAGGGTTGAGTAGCAGACACTAAGGAGAGTGTGTAGGCAGAAGGCAACACTAAAAAGAAGAGCAAAGGGAAGTGCTGCTTTAGTCATGAGAGTATAAAATTTGTTTGTGTGCAGGAAGGTTTCAATGCTGCTACAGTACTGATAGGAAGCAGGTTATGCGCTTCTACAAAGGGGAACTGAAAAAGGGGAGAGAACAGTGATATCAGCAGACGGAGGTGACAGTATACAGAGGGTGCAAGAAGCATCCAGTACTCTTCTACTGTGAACAGAACAATAAAAGAGGATATATAGGAAATACAGCTCTGTACTAGAGGGGCCATCTCACTGGTCGCAAGGATGCTGGAAAGTTAAGGGTGTGTGTGTGTGCTGGGGGTTGGATGCTAAGGAAAAGATCAATGAGTGTGCTGGTGGTGGGATACAAAGGAAAAGTCCAATGAGTGTGCTATGTGCTAGTGGTGGGATACAAAGGAAAAGACCAATAAGTGTACTGGTGGTGGGATACAAAGGAAAAGACCAATGGGTGTGCTGGGGGTGGGATAAAGGAAAAGACCAATGGGTGTGCAGGGGTGGGATAAAGGAAAAGACCAATGGGTGTGCTGGAGGTGGGATACAAAGGAAAAGACCAATGGGTGTGCAGGGGTGGGATAAAGGAAAAGACCAATGGGTGTGCTGGAGGTGGGATACAGAGGAAAAGACCAATGGGTGTGCAGGGGTGGGATAAAGGAAAAGACCAATGAGTGTGCTGGAGGTGGTATACAGAAGAAAAGACCAATGGATGTGCTGGAGGTGGAATACAAAAGGAAAAAGACCAATGGGTGTGCTGGCGGGGAGATTTCACTAAACTGGAGGCAGAATCCGTAATGTGAAGGTGGCACTTAGCATTAACAGTAAATAGAATGGGATAGATTAGATTGGCTAATAAATATATATAGCTGCCAAACCTACATGGTTTCCTGGTGCCTCTTGGAGCTTAGTCCAACTAAAAGGGGAAGTGGGAGGCCTATCTGGGGGGCCTTGCTCAGCCTCAGCCACCGAAATACAGAAACTAAATTCCATTTTTTTTCTCCAAGTATCCACTTCTACTAGTATATGGAGTGTATAAAAGGAGCCAATTCATTACACCGGCCCTTGCAGTGCCTAGCAGGATTCTGGTGAACATAATGTACCCAATTATATTAACTAGTTTGCAGTTTAAATGTAGTTTTAAGCATGTGGTCATATTTTATCCCTGTTACATTTACACAAACAATGAACTGCAGAAAACATAAAAGCAGCTTGTTTTGTGTCTAAGTGCGTGTATACATGCACACTAAAGTGCACATAGTGATCCTTTTCTGATCGACATAAACATTCTTTCCTGTGCCCCCTAGTGCTGAAGTAAAGAAAAAGCAACAACACAATTAATAACAAATAACATTATTTACATGGAATTAAATATAGATTAGACATTTAAACAGTGCAAAACAATGAGATGAAACAAGTATGGGAATGGATGCAATTCTCCCAGTAATTCTGTAGAAAGACCAATTCCTGAGTTTGTTGTATTCACTGATTTTTTTTCTCTACATAAAATTAGCATTAGAGCTTTTTTATAAAGCCCTCCCAGCACTTGGTGGGTGTGATCCATTCCTGGGAAGCTGTAACAAAACGTGAC
>BLSH010484370.1:279705-311721 GCA_018402905.1 Glandirana rugosa | reverse complement strand
CTGAGGAGGGGGGGAGCACAGAGTGGAAGCTGAGAAAGAAGACTGAGGAGGGGGGGAGCACGAGGTGGGAGCTGAGAAAGAAGACTGAGGAGGGGGGAGCACAGAGTGGGAGCTGAGAAAGAAGACTGAGGAGGGGGGAGCACAGAGTGGGAGCTGAGAAAGAAGACTGAGGAGGGGGGAGCACAGAGTGGGAGCTGAGAAAGAAGACTGAGGAGGCGGGGAGCACAGAGTGGGAGCTGAGAAAGAAGACTGAGGAGGCGGGGAGCACAGAGTGGGAGCCATGAAGAGAGTCGAGAATGAGGAATATAGAGGCGGGGAGCACCAGATCAGAAGGCCTAGATTCCTGTCTGAACGGTAGCAGTGATGCATACTGTGGAGTGGAAAGCAGAGAAAAGGAGCACAGAGGTGGATTGGAAGGGGAATTCCTTTGTACAAGGGGAGAATGCAGAGGGGGTAGAAGAGGAGGAGGTGACATCCTGTGTATAACAGCACTGAATGCAGACTGCAGAGGGGAGGAGCATAGAGTGGGGGCACACGGCTAGATCAAACTGAATGTAGCAGGAGGTGAGATAATAGCTTTATGTTATGCCATAATTGTACATAATGCTATTATGATCTCACCTCCTGCTACATTCAGTCTCATTCAGCCACAGGCACCCGTACTCTGCTCCCCCCCCCCCTCTGCAGTCTGCATTCAGCATCTACCATACACAGGAACTCTCCTCCTGCAACATTCAGCCAGGTGCTCCCACTCTCCACACTCCTCCTGGCACCATCTTCAGAGGTTCAGAGGAGCTGGAACAATAGAGGAGGTACCAGGTATCAATGTGCATTGACTGTACAGTGCACGATAAAAACAACATTGGTATTAAATGTATGCATTTTTCTGCAGAGAAAAACACCCAAATGAATTCAACACTGTGGTGTGATCAGGGCACATAGAAATCAATTGTTTTCTTTATGTCCTAGCAGAGACCTACATTAGGAAAATGCATGTGTCTGCACGTGATGTGAACAAGCCCAAACTATTCTATGCAAGTCAAATCTGCACCATTTTACATCAATTCTTATGCATGTACACTATTTCACCAAAAGTATTGGGACACCTGCCTTTACACGCACATGAACTTTAATGGCATCCCAGTCTTAGACTGTAGGGTTCAAGATTGAGTTGGCCCACCCTTTGCAGCCATAACAGCTTCAACAGCTATGATGTTGGTGCCGGGGACTGAAGACCGTGCACGGCGCCCCATCAGGTGAGCACAGTGCTGGATCCTGGGACAGGTAAGTGTCTGTTTATGAACAGTCAGTTAGTACGGTTTTGTAGCTACAGATTTTTAATTTTTAGAAAAAACGACTGGAGCTCCTCTTTAAGCCTGGTACACACGGACCAAATATCAGCCAGTTTAAGACAACACAGCCGACATTCGGCCTGTGTCCAACATTCGGCCTGTGTGTACAGCAGCCTATCCAGTTTCTGTTTAATGGGCATGCTGGAAAAACAGCAGCCAATTAGCATCTGATCAGCACGCTGACCGGTGTGTTCTGGCGCGCGGGGGGGGGGGGTGGGGTCGGGGATGGGGGGTGGGGGACCGTTCCCCTGTCAGGACAGAATAGCACAGTGGGGAGATAAAAACTGAGGCACTTGCTGTACTAACTGGCAGTAAAAAATATATAAGTAAATCCAAACAATTTTGTTGAAAATCTTACAGTTTTTTATTATTATTTCCCGCTTAACATTAGATCATGGAAGAAAGAACTATGTGAAAAAATGCATAAAAGAAGCTCTGGTTGTACATCAATGGGACGCTCTGGATGATGGGAATTCGCACTTAAAAACCAACTTGCAGCTTTGTAAGTGTTGGATGTTATTATATAATAAGTATTCATTGTACTTTGTATGACTCTAAATTTCATATTTTTTAATATCACAGAAGGGGTAATGCCTCCAATCCCCCTGAGGAAGGCCTAGACATCGCTGAAGGGCCAAAACGCGTAGGGGACCTCATGTGGCCTATAGCTGCACAGTTTGTCATTCCCCTCTCTTCATGTTGCAAATTATTGTTTGTAATGCATGTCCCATTGATGTACAACCAGAGCTTCTTTTATGCATTTTTTCACATAGTTCTTTCTTCCATGATCTAATGTTAAGCGGGAAATAATAATAAAAAACTGTAAGATTTTCAACAAAATTGTTTGGATTTACTTATATATTTTTTACTGCCACTAAACCCTTAATGGGGAAACTTTCTCTAGATGTATTCTAAAACATAAAGGGGATGGCAGAAATTTTGGGTCTCTCATTAGCACCTATCTTCTTCTTGAAACTTGCTGTACTAACTTTGCAATATTAGTACATCGAGATCCTCAGCTGTCAGTGTGTACCAAGCTTTACTGCTTGTCTAGAGTCTCACCTTGCCTTAATACAACACATACATTATCCCTATTTTATAATTACAGACCGACAGACTGAACATTGTCAGCAAGTCTTTTCATTAACAAGTCTTCTTATTTAAGGTTTCAAATAAATATTCTTAAAACCATTTTATCTACCCACTGATAAATTTAACTATTTGCAATAAACATACCGTAATCCTTTTCATTGACTTCTGATATGGGCTCAGAGATGACGCTGCAGAATGAAATTGCACTGGCTGCAGAGGGGTTACGAGAATGACCCATGTGGTGAGGAACTTTTTTAACATTCTTTAGAGCCTCCTCAGCCTGTTCTTGCTCCATTGAGGACACCATATCTTTGTACGCCTTTCTGGCCTCTTCTGTCAGTGACACCAGGTTATTGAATAAGTTCTTAAAAATAAAAAAAAATAAGAAAAGCAAATTGCCTATTAATCAGGGCAAAGTCACAGTTTGCATTTTTCACGTATAAAACAATTCTTTCAATACAATTATATTCTGATTGGTTAAGACAGTCACTGGTCTGTGCACAAAGTGATAGTCATTTGGGGGAGATTTACTAAAACTGGAGCACTACGTTCACCCCTCTTACCCTCCCCATGTATTTCCCTTACCCCCCTGCTTCCCTTCACTCCCCAGCCTTGCATTTTACTCACCCAAGCCCAAGTGCCTTGCTTTAAATCTATAATGGTGAAAAGGTCGGTATGGTCTTCCAGTTAAAAGGTATAATACACGCATACCTCGCAGACTTGTGGGAGGATTCAATATGATAGACTTTAGATGCTGCTATAAACCTGTGTTGGAAGGACCACCGACTGTCCTAGAGGTTCATGTTAGGCGAGCAAGGAGTATTGTGTAACTTTAGATATGTATGCTATACTTGTAAAGGTTGGAATGTCTTGTTTTTGTATATTGTATCCCTTTTTCTGACAATACAAATAAAGATTATATATAAAAAAAAGAAAAAAAACTGGAGCACTCAGAAACTGATTGGCTACCATGCACAGTTGCACCAGATTCTAGCTTCAGCTTGTTCAATTAAGGTTTGACAACAAAACCTTGAAGCTGATTGGTTTCTATGCAGAGCTGCACCAAATTTTACACTCTCCAGTTTTAGTAAATCATCCCTATTGCAACTAGCGATGCACCGAAATTTCAGTGGCCAAAACATATCAGCCAAAAATGGTGTTTTCAGCATTTTGCCAATAGAAGAAAAAAGGTACAGATAATGGCAACAAAATGCACATGATCTTGGTGCAATTACACCATGATTTTACTGTGCTTATGGGGTGTTTTTCATAGGTCATGTGACTCAAAAACCGCATCAAAAACAGAACATGAGTGCGTTACAGATGAGTTCTTAATGCGTTTTCACGGCCTTTCAAAAGGGAGGTGCATTTTTTGTGAGATCAAAAATGCAGCAAGATTTTTAACACCTCAAAAGGAAACGGACCAGTGTGAAGACATATATAGAATTTAAGGGGATGCACTTTTCTTGAGCTTTTCTTGCGCTAAAGGTGCCAATAAAGGCTGACAAATTCGTATTAATTTAAATTCATGATATTAATTAAAAATTTGAATACAATTATATATAAAAATATATATATTTTTTAAAAACTGTCATTTTCCTTTTTCGGCCAGGTGCATCCTGCATTTTCGTACCAAAATTTCCATTCGGTGCATCTCTAAGACCCCTTTCACACAGAGGCAGTTTTCAGGCGTTTTAGCGCTAGAAATAGCCTCTGAAAAGTGCCTGAAAACTGCTTCCCATTTATTGCAGTGAGTGCTTTCACACTGGGGTGGTTAGAAAAAGTCCTGCAAGCAGCATCTTTGGGGCGGGTTGGGAGCGCTATAAATAGCGCTCCCAAAACACCCCTGCCCATTGAAATAAATGGGCAACGCTTTGAAAGCGTTCCAAAACGGGTCATTTTTGGAGGTTTTCAAAGTCACGTTGTCATGTGATCTTAAAAAACCCAGCCCAAAAAGCGCAGCCAAAGCACCGCAAAAACAACCGGTTTAGCAATGTTTTAGCGGCACTCTAGTGTGAAAGGGGTCTAACTAACATTCTTCCAGAAATCTCTTCTCCCTGCTGCTAGGGTTACGTTGTACAGTGCATCCGGAAAGTATTCACAGCGCTTCAGTTTTTCGACAATTTTGTTATGTTACAGCCTTATTCCAAAATGGATTAAAATTATTTTCCTTAAAATTCTACAAACGAAATACCCCATAATGGAAACGTGAAAAACATTTGTTTGGAATCTTTGCAAATTTATTAAATATAAAAAAACGGGGAAAAAAAAAAAATCACATAAGTATCACAGCCTTAGCCATAATACTCAAAATTGAGCTCAGGTGCCTCCCGTTTCCACTGATCATCCGTGAGATGGTTGTTCAGTTGTTTGGACATTTGGTAAGGCACACACCTGTCTATATAAAGGTCCTACAGTTAACAGTGCATGTCAGAGCACAAACCAAGCCATGAAGTCCAAGGAATTGTCTGTAGACCTCCGAGGCTGCATTATTTGAGGAAAATAATGAATTTAATCCATTTGGGAATAAGGCTGTAACATACCAAAATGTGGAAAAAGTCAAGAGCTGTGAATACTTTCCGGATGCACTGTATATCTTAAAGGTGTCGCCCATAAACATGTCTTACGTCTCCATTCAGGCTCCCTCTGCCACTTGTCACAATTGGACTGAACATGCTGAATATTTCTCCCTACTTACGCTGCCACTGTTCTACTGCTTAGACTCCAAATTAAAGAGCTTTATGGAGAACACACTAGCATCTCCTTCTACAAAAGGCTGAAGTATTTTTTTCATGTCCTGAAAACATCCTAATATGTCTGATTTATGCAGGAGAGATGCAGGCATGAGAGAAACTGGCAGCCAAAAGCAGCCTTATATTAGAAGGAAAACCTCTTAACAGAACACTGGGGGCCCTTAACCCAAAATCTCGAACAAAAAGTGGAATATGTGTGGCTTTTTAGCAGTCAGAGGATTTTTTGAGCCACCCAGCCATTTTTTTTTTGGTGTCAACAAACTTTAAAAGTAGCATGTCTATTCTATATTGCACATGTGCTGCCAAAATAAAATATATATAAAAAAATGCAAACTCACAAATTACAAATACAAATAACAAGATTTTTGTAAAAAAAAAAAAAAAAAAAAAAAAAAAAAAAAGGGGGGGGAGGGAAAAGCGCATAGGACTAGCACAGTGTATTCTTTTTTAAAAAACAAACACTAAACATAATGGCATTCCCTTCAAGAGGAGAAGATCATTTTGTATAAAACAGAGCACCGTCTCATGCTGTCCCTGCAGCCAGGGGTACTGTGAGTAGAGTCACTCCATCATATCCAGAGTGGCAATCGGCTGGGGAAGTTGGTGTGCTCCCTCATCTGTCAGATCCTTATGACAAGCTGAAGCACCTGTGCTGAGGGGGCAGCTGAATTCCCGGGACCTGTCAGTACTCCACAGAAGCAGAAAAGCTCCTTTGTTAGGGAGCATCGGCCTCTGTGTAAGTGCCTATTCACTTGACGAAAAGGGGAACTATCCTCAAAACCTGTTGTCACAGTCACCAATTGCAATCAATTGGAGCGTCCAGCAGCAGAGCTGTGAGTGAGCTCTCACACAACACAGAGGTCACTGCAGCTGCCCCCTAACAGGAGCTTTTTGGCTTGTGAGGAATACCGACAGATCTGGGAGCGTAATGGCCGAGTGCTTCAGCATGAGAGAAGGATCCAACAGAGAAGGGATTGCACCAACTTCCCCAGCCAATTGCTACTGTCAGCTAGATTTTCTACTATACTTAAGACATATAAAAACATATAAATATTGCATGCATTACAACTAGATGGACTTTTTTTTTAGCACAGACATATTTTTGGTTTGTTGCTTTTTTTTTTTTTAAATAAGATTTTTGTACCATAATTGTTATTGTTTGAGTCCATTGAGGGGCACAGGAATTCAGAAACAGCTGGGTTGTACTGCTCCAGTTACTGGAGTTTGATGCACTTGCAAACAGAAAAAGTTTAAGCAAGTTCCCGAACAATCCCCTCCTCTAATCCCCTCCTCTAGAGAGCGTGACATCACCACTCCACCTCTTCCAATCAGAGAACGCTTTGCATTCATTGAGAAGGTGCAAAGCATCCTCTGAATGGCACCGATGCTGAGTAGCCAACCTGTTGTGTACACAATACAGCAGGGTAACTCTGCTTGGCATGAGACCTAGAAGCTAGTGGAGATCACTTCAGTAGCAAAATCTACTACAGTGATTACTAGCTTCTACAGGGATCCCACAGGTATGGTATACGCATAACTACATTGGTCCACGCTGAACAAATGTAACGGTATAAAAAATGCCACATCTGGAACTATTTAAATTGGAGCACTGGTGCATCCACAGTGGGCACAGACCACCACGTTACACATTCCTTCCCAAATGCTGCAGAGGGGAATGACGTAAATAGCAAGTGCAGCAGAAAAGTCTAGGCAGCTGTAGGAACTCTAAAAAGCTTAAGAGCTGAAACAACTGGCTTATCCTCTAGATGCAAAGTGATACGCATGGCATTAAAGAGTACACAAAACAATCTAACGTATATCAAAAGCACTAGTAGGTGACTGTGGTGGCCCAAAACAACCTCTTTGTAAAAAACTGTTGAGATTCTGAATCAGGAATAGTAACAAGGGCAACGGTTTGATCCACAGGCTGGGGGGGGGGCAGTAATAGAAGGTGTTGTAGATGGCGCTGGATTGTCCTTAGAGCTTCTGTGAGCAGACCAAGCCAGTAACTGGGCACAAACTGATAAAGTTCACAGTTTACATAGAAGTCTAGGTGGACATGAGGGTGGCGTCCACGCTGCCCAATGAAGCTGTAGGTGACTATGAAGATGCGACCCTATAAACAACAAGGGCCCCAGTTTCCATTACAAGCATTGATTACTTCTCTGGATACTGAGTAAATGCCCCCAGAACCATTAGGGAACTAAGGGCTGAGGTCATCTGCAGAAGTGTTATGGTCCATGTGTGTCCTTGGGTAGGGCCTCGAGTACCTACCAGCCTGGCAGCTGGTGATAATGACCATTTCAGGCTGCTGGAGGTGACCAAAGTCAATATATGCAATAGAGATGGGCTCGGGCTTATTCAATATGCCACATGCTTGATCCCACCAGGCAGCCGACACTGAACATCGCCAATCACAGGCACTGAGACATTTCCCGATCTGTGCAGCTGTGGACCAGGAAATGTCAGACTGCCTGTGATTAGCCATGTGCAGTGTCAGCTTCCTGGTGGGATCAGTCATGTGGTATTTCGAACACGCCTGAGCCCATCTCTAATATGCAAGCAATAGAACAAGACTGGAGATCTGAGACCCACGTGGTGCTTCAGGAGCAGCAGTGGGGATGGTGCTCCCTCTAGGGTGAATGGCAGGGAAAAGTCTGACGTCCACACACAATGCTCAAACAAATATATAACAAAAATTCAGCCTTAACCCTTACTGCAGTACAAACTGGTGGTGGTATTTGAAAAGGTGCCCAGTAATGCAAACAGTGAAGTAGTTTTTGGTGCTTTTGCTTGACTGTCCTTACTCAGTGAATTTGCAGAGAAAATGGACACACCTGGGACTGTGACACAGCTCTGGACCTGAAAATATACTCCGCAACTAAAGCTAGTCATACATGGTTAGGGTTTTTTTTTTTTTTTTTTTTTGAGGTGAATAGAGGAATACCCTCCATTGGAATATTGTATTCTCACAGTGGCCACAGCTCTCAAGAAAAGTCTTCTAACATGTCCTGTCGTCAGAAGTCAATCAATGAATAGAGAAAAGGTCTTCTTTTCCTATTTCAGGGTAATAAGTGGAGCCATGAAAATAATTCCTTTATATCCTGTGAGAACTCAGAACTACTAGTTACAGCTATTTTAGTAAGAACAAAAATAGTCCTATGGAGCACAAATCGCTGTAGTAATGCAATAAAACAAAAAGCCCCACCACTGCATATCGCTGCAAGACCTTGTGAAAGTGTGAAGGACAGCCTCAGCTCAGGCTCCAGCCAAGCCACGCCTCAAAAGTATTTCGCTCCACCCCCGCAGAGCTTAGTCATGATGGAGCAAAATGTGGTGTGGGCTTGGCTGGATGCCGTCATTCACACTTCACAAGGTCTTGCAGCGATGTGCGATGATGGGACTTGTTGTGCAATATCTTGCATTACTGGAGCTGGGATGAGCGCTGTCCTTGCCAGCACTCCCAGCGGTGAAGCACAGGAGAGGACGCGGCTGGAGCCTTGACCGGCACCCATCATTTGGTTTTTGGTTACAGCTATTTTAGATTTCATTATAAAACAACAAAATGAATGGATCTTACCTCTGCCCCGCAGTAGCTGAAAATGCCAACAACACTGACAGGTACCAATTTGTTTACACAGCGACCCAGTGCTTTCCTTCCCAGAGCAAAAACAAAGGGGATTTCTTGCTCTCTGGCCATGGCTATGACATTATAGAGGGCCTCATCCAATCCACCTGATAAAGAATATGTGTCTATTAAATCTGTCCAGACTACCACTAGTCATTCATTCATATAAACAATTTATTACCTCTGTTTATGCAATATAATACAAGATAGATAACATCCGAGTCCAAATGGTTCACCTGTTGAAGGGTAGTGACACAGACAGCCTTGTGGACAGAAGTGATCAGGGTTTATTATAACACAATACTTCTGCGGACACAGCCAGAGGAAATAAGTGGCTTACTTTACTTCATTCATGTCAGAACCACTGCACAGCTTTTGTCCAACACCACCTGGTAGCTGCTGAGAAGTCTGATTCCTGAACACAAATGAAATGTCAGATGGCAAGTCATTAATGTAGGAGTCACAGTGATGTAAAGCCCCAATCACTTCTGGCTAAGGGGGCCTTAGCCAGAAGTACACATATTGTGTAATCGGGAATGGGCGTTCTGTTATGCCACACAATTCTGCGTGTCACATAGAACCAACCCATCCATTGAACTGGGCTCTGCCCTATGTGTGTAAATGTTTCCCAAAAAGATGGTCCTGATCCTTTTCGGGCGACACACTTTATGCAATTTACCGTAATTGCCACGCACCAATCACAGCAGAATTGCATAGCGTTTGGGGGGCCATTAAAAAGTGTGAATGGGGCCTTAGTCTTGCCTCCTTTCTGCTCATGAACTAAACTATTAGTTTACCAGCCCTTAAAATGTAGCAGCTGCACTCATTTTTTTTCTTTCAGGCTTTTTACCCTTTATTTTCACTGGGTACTCCAGCACATAACACACTTCTTGCTCCTGGGTGGCTATGCTTACTTAACCACTGTATTTATGGAGGGAAGCCATGGTTGGCACACAGGTTGGACCTCAAACACATCTGCTTGTGTTCATCTCCAATACTATGTGGATTGTTGTGACGAATAGTTCACATAAGAAAGAGAAGGATGCTTATATTTTCTTCTCAGCGCACATGCAGTGAAAGGACACAGTATTCCTGACAAGATCGAAAAGTATTTTCCGTACTTCCACTGCAAATGTACTTCTGGAATAAAACGATCCGCAACTCCATACATGCTCTTAAAAATCTTTTGATTTATTAGTTCTTCTTAAAGACGCACTGACCGTACAGCAGATGTTAACACATTTCAGTCTTTGTTAGTTATTCATGTAGCCAGGTGCATGAATTGCCACCATCTCTTAGAATTGTCAAAAATATTCAACCTCCAATTATGGGACTGTAAGGGCAATTTCAAGAAGAAAAAATATAAATTGTTATAAAAACAATATCTTTTATATGGTTTCCATTTAAAAAAGCCATTTAGCCTGGTATGCAAAATATTAAAAAGTATAAAACTTCTATATACACATAAGAATTGGAAAGATCATTGTATCAGGTTACAGAAACTTGTTGCAATTCCTGAAGTGCTATCCCCAACTACTTATTGTTGCATCGCAGTAACGCCAATGATTTTCAGTAGATCTCATAGGGATCTCACGAGTGTTTAATCTTTATGATACTGCAATATGGGGATATATACCTATATATTTCTCTATATATTTTATGCTTCATGCTCTTAGTCTCAAAACAACAATTTTTGGGCATCGGTCATTGGAGACTTATCCAGTGGTCCTTGCATAACATGCATGACCACTTTTCACAGATACCTGTGAGATCCCTATGCTAAAAGGTACTTTTAACAAGGTAATCCACTCTAATTGTAGATACATGAATATTGCTCAGCGGGTTTACTTCTCTGTTTTTTCCTGTATTGTATGACCTTGATTCTAGAATACAATTTGTTCTATATTTCAGAGGTGGTATTATTTCAGAGATGGAATTATTTATACCCTTACATTTCGAAATGCGTTGGACTCCCAGCTACTGAAAATCATCGGCATTACAGGGATGCAACAACAAGTAGGTGGCGATACCACTTCAGGAATTTCAACAGGTTTCTGTAACCTGATGCAATGATCTTTCCAATCCCTATGTGTATATATAGAAGTTCGATACTGCATATGCTTTTTAATATTTTGCATACCAGGCTAAATGGCAATAAAAGATATTGTTTTTATAACAATTTATATTTTTTCTTCTTGAAATTGCCCTTAAAACCCCATAATTGGAGGTTGAATATTTTTTGACAACGCATTTCAGCCATGTCGGCCTTGTTCACAACAAACTTTGTTGTGAATGAGGCCGACAAGACTGAAATGCATTAACATCTGCTGTACAGTCAGTGTGTCTTTTGTAGAACTAATAAATCAAAAGATTTTTAAGAGCATGTATGGAGTTGTGGATCGTTTTCTTCTACAACTGTTTGCATCCGAGTGACTGCTTATCCTGCACCCAACAAGTGAGATGCCATTTATTTGATTTACACCTCAAAACGCGGTGCAGGTCTGCCGCGTTTGTCGGGCAATAAAATGTGCTGCAATCGTGGCACCGCATTTTGAGGTGTCATTCAAATGAATGGCATTTCAAATGCGAGTCCTGCATTTTGTCATCCACATATAGGTGCTGACAAATCTGTCTGTGATTCAAAACGCTGTAATGTGAATGCAGCCTTAGAGGATTTCTTCATCTCCATTGGGTTGTAGCACCTTATCTTTACTTTCGGCAAATATTCTTAGTCTGAAAAATAAAAGGAAATCTAATGCAGCCACCACATCTCAAACCTGGTAGGCTGCAATATAGCAAATGTACAATCTTTTGGTTTGTTTGTTTTTTTTCCCCTCACAGAAAGGTATGTCAGTTCCTACACTTGACATAAAATTAATATCCATTATTATTCATTATAGGGATTTTAAAAGTATGCCTGTGCAAAATAAAAAAAAGTACAAAATGAGTTTCACCTGTGTTCACTTCACATATATCAAGTAAAGCAGTATTTTTTTTTTTTTTAATTCCCCGGAATGATTGGATGTTACCAGAGACATATATTTATGCACATACCTATTTTCAGCCCACTCTGGTCCAATCACATAATCCCGTGTCAGCTAACTGCAGCTGCAGGGGGGAGGAGAGAGCACTCCCAACATAGGCTGGTAAAATCAGGAGCAGTGACATCACCCAAAAGCTTCAATGGCCCATCCATTGTCTGCACTCGCTACTCTTCCCTGTAGCTACACCGGTTAACACAGGGGAACCAGACCACAGGACCAGATCAGAGCGGGCTGAAAATAGGTAAGGTAAATGCATCTTTTTTACATCGGCTAGTCAGCATAGGTGTTCAAGAGGGGAGGGGGATTTTTAAGGCCAGTCAGGTGTAAATTGGAATTCCACTTTTAAGCCAATTTTTAGAAATTGCCTAATCTTTAAATGTATTTATTTTTTAGGCTACAATTAAATAAAAACAACAAGAAAGGCACTGCAAAAATATGCCTTCCTTATGGTTATATTGCGTTACATATTTTGGGTATATCAAATTGAGGGCTGCAGCGATATTGCACATTGTATTCATATTTTTGGGGTATTGGATGTCTGTAGTGCCGAGTTGGGTGATTAGAATTAAATAAAAACATTTTAACTTGGTATCATATGCAAAAAATGAGGGATCGTTTTTTTTGGTGCTGATACGATACCCATTTTTCGGCCACCTCTCAGGCCGATAGCCGATAATATGTGCTGATATTCTGTACATTTAAAATTTAGATTTTTACACCGTCCTTTTACATTTTTTTAAATCCCAAGGAGTGTAAACATCTTTGTAACAGTAATAGGCAGTGACAAGTAATCTTTATGGAGGGATCTGGGGTCTATAAAGACCCCAAACTCTCCTCTGCACTTGAAAGTATTCAAATCGTCAAGATTGGCGTTATTTGAATACTTTCTATTTTTTAAAACTGGCGCATTTATGATGCCAGTAATCCAGAAGTGATGTCATGACAATGCTTGTGGGTTACTAGATCCGAGACCCAAATGAAGCATCGGCTTTGTTCGGGTCTTCAGCCAGCCAGAAGACGTTCCGGCTGGTTGTTCGGGCCTCCCAGTGGGACGGGAGAGCCCGGGAGAGCTGAGGAAAGGGGCGGGAGGGGCTTGTAATAACAGCCGAGCAGTTGCTGAGCCGCATTGGTTGTTATTACAATAAAGCCGACCGTCCGCTCTAAAGAATGGTATCGGCATGATGCCTGCAGCTGAATGCATCACCCCGGTAAAACCCCTTGAAGGAATATCGGTAATATGTGGTAAGTTTGTGACCGATACTTCCAAAATAGTGAATATCGTCCGATGATAATCGGCCACATTGATAATCAGTCGATCCCTACAAAAAATGCAAGTACAATCAAAACACCTGCAATAAAAATATTGGGAGCTCATACTGCTCAGTATGCATAGTTATAACTAATTTTGTGTTTTATGACGCCTACTTGGAAGGCTTTTTCCGTGATCTGTTATCCTGCTTTACTTGACACAGTAACACTACTACCATCAGCCTCTCCTACTACTGGGCTTCTTGTGTAAGCTTCTTGTAAACTCTACCCGACCCGACTGAATGTTTGTCACTCTATGGAAGATTATGAGCTTGCGCTATTGTGACCTGTGTTCATTTCTCTCAAGCCTTGTCGCTAGTATACTATACATGAGGTTTCATATTTTTGTATTGATAAAAATTTAATAAAAATTGTTATTTATAAAATATATATATATTGGACTCTGAAATCTAACCAAGACAACAAACCTTTTGACTGAATTTTCTCACAGTTTGGGGAAATAATAACACACTTGATTTTGTTTAATTTCATGTGCTTGGTTACTTCTCGTAAACCCATAACTAATCTTCTCTTCGACTTGGCTTTCACTGGGTCTTTTTGGTACACTCTCTCTTGAAAGCTGACCAGTTCTTGCAGTAACACAGTTACACATTCATCAATCTCCTTACTTAGTACCTGATTGCAATACCTAGGCAAATGTGAAAAAAAAAAAAAAAAGTGAGACGGTCATACATAAATATGTACATCAAAAGGGCATCACATTAAAAGGATTGTAAATCTCAGTCAGGAAATATGAACAAAAATATCCCTCTATAGTGTGTACTCTCAACCCAGAGCATTAGGTGTAATTTCTGTCAGCCGCTTCCTTCCTCTGTTATCAGCATGAATCACTTCTGACAATTTTTTCCTGACACTAACAGAAATATGGTGACAGGGGAGGGACCTCCAGCTGAGCAACAACCCCAGCTCTGTTCCTGTGTGCTGTATGAAAGGGGTATGTCCCTTCCCTCCAATCAGCTCTCAGAAATTTCCTCACTGAGCTCTGCAGTGTAACTTCAGTGCTCCACCCCATTTCTGATTACTCAGACAAGCTTTAAATATTCAGCACATTGAACGGATGTAGAGAAGAGAAGACTGCAAATAGACAGATACTTATGTAGGAGGATTTATTTTTAATCTCTGTGCATCACCTGAGTATAGTCCCTCCACTGGGTATATGTAAGAGTTTAAAAACACTTTAAAGTTGTTGTAAACCCTCCCAGTTTTTCACCTTAATGTATTCTATTCCATGGATAGATTGATAGCAGGGGAGCTATTGTCTCCAGCTGCTGTAGGCACCCTTTCAAGACAAATAATAAAGGCCAAAAACATTAAAAATATGGTACAGCATGCGATGGCCCGTGGTGCTAGGGGATGCTGGTCCCACGATGGCCCCTTTTCTACAATAACTGGGGACAGCGCTATCAATCTTCTTTTTAAAAGTTTCTTTTAAAGGGGTTTAGGCCAAAATTCTTTAACCAGTACAGATCCGCGCTATAGCCGGAAGACGGCTACAGCGTGAGTCTGAATTGCTGGGGGGGGACGTCCATGGACGCCTGCCCCTCTGCACTCTCCCCGCACGCACTCAAATCCGGTGGCGGCGCGCTCCCGTGGGTCGGGCGGACTCGATGTCCGCTGCAGATCCACGATCCCCTGTTAGAGCGGCAGAACGAGATATCGCCAATGTAAACATGTCGGTTCTCCGTTCTGTGAGGGGGACATAACAGATCTACTGATCCCTGTGATTGGGATCAGTTAGATCTGTTATGTCCCTGCCAGCCCAGCCCCCATACAGTTAGAACACTTTTTTTTTGGATATTATAGCAAAAAGTAAAAAATATTGTTCTTTTTTCAAAATCGTCGCTCTTTGTTTGTTTATGGCGCAAAAAATAAAAGCCGCAGAGGTGATCAAATACCACCAAAAGAAAGCTCTATTTGTAGGGAAAAAAATGATAAAAGTTTGGGTACAACGTCACACGAAAAATGCGACAGCGCTGAAAGCCGAAAATTGGTCTAGGCAGGAGGGGGGTTTAAGTGCCCAGTAAGCAAGAGGTTAAACAGAAAAGAGAGCCCTAGCTGGAAGGTAGGTTTAGCACACTGTGATGTTATACCCATATAGGACAGCATAGTATCCTTTTTGGTAAATGTGAACTAAACACTTTAAAAGGAGAAACCTCATAACAGACAATAAATAACTCTATACAACGTAAAGTCTATGCCTTTGAACCCCCTTAAATGAGGACCATGTAGCATATAGTTCCACTGTTGTAAACTGAGGTTGTTTTAGCAAAGTAGAGGTTGTGTACCGAATAGTCACTTAAATAATATTTAGTAAATAGGTGTGAAAAACTGATTTTGGCTAGAACATGATTGATTGCTTCATTGAAATGAATACAACTTGGTTTTCTTAACCAAGAACGGCATACATACAGTGCCTTGAAAAAGTATTCATACCCCTTCGAAATTTTCCACTTTTTGTCATGTTACAACCAAAAACTTAAATATATTTTATTGGGATTTTATGTGATAGACCAACACAGAATGGCACATAATTGTGAAGTGGAAGGAAAATGATAAATGGTTTTTACATCTTTTTACAAATAAATATCTGAAAAAAGTGGCATGCATTTGTATTCAGCCCCCTTTACTCTGATACCCCCAACTAAAATCTAGTGGAACCAATTGCCTTCAGAGGTCACCTAATTAGTAAATAGAGTCCATCTGTGTGTAATTTAATTTCAGTATAAACTAGAGCTGAAACAACTAATCGATTAATCGACAACTAATCAATTAATCCACTAATCGATTACTATTTTCATAATCGATTAATCGGCCAGCCGATTAGTTGGCCTGCATACAGAATACATTATTTGTCTACATATCAGGAAATACAGTGCAGCACACATACAGCTCAGTACACAGTCCATACATGTCAGAAGACACAGTGCAGCACACATACAGCTCAGTACACAGTCCATGCATGTCAGAAGACACAGTGCAGCACACATATAGCTCAGTACACCATCCATACATTAAGTGCCTGAGAACTTGTGAATGTGTGAGGAGCAATGCCTCATGGGACATGTAGTCTTGGGCAGGAAGTGAGTGGTTCTAAAGTCCGTTTTTTTACCTTACTATAGGGGCATTCTATACTATACTTTGCAGCTTGCTATTGGGGCACTCTGAAGGCAGGAGGAGCCAGAAGCGTCAGTGGGGGACCCCAGAAGAGGAGAATCAGGGATGTTCTGTGCAAAACCATTACACAGAGCAGGTAAGTATAACAGGTTTGTTGTTTAAAAAAAAATACTTTAAAGACTGGAGGTAATAGAAGGCATTACAATTACATGTAAAGTAAACTTTTACCAGTATTGTGCATTATATTTAAAATGATCATATCCATGAAAAAAAATTACATTTTTAAACCTTGTTTTTGTATGGCCAGCATATAATACATTACAGTTATGTCTGAAAATCTGCAAAACAGTCTTTAATTTATTTGTTTCTTTAAATAAAAAATTTGATCTCTGAGTCTGATGATATTTATCAGATTCAACCTCTAATAGTATATACAGTATAACTCTTCTGTCTATTATTCTCAGAGTAGATTAGAGTTTTTGCTTCCAAACCATATAGTTGGTTATTTATATTTACCACTGCATAGAGATATTTAAGAATAAATTGCCATTTTTTTTAAAACTTTACATGCCAACTAAATTATACACCAATGTTTTTTTAAGTTTATTATCCGATTAATCGAAACAATAATCGGCCAACTAATCGATTATGAAAATAATCGTTAGTTGCAGCCCTAGTATAAACACAGCTGTTCTGTGAAGCCCTCGGAGGTTTGTTAGAGAACCTTAGTGAACATCTCACAGAGCACTGTTCAATCCATCATCCGAAAATGGAAAGAGTATGGCACAACTGCAAACCTACCAAGACATAGCCGTCCACTTAACTGACAGGCCGGGCAAGGAGAGCATTAATCAGAGAAGCAGCCAAGAGGCCCATGGTAACTCTGGAGGAGCTGCAGAGATCCACAGCTCAGGTGGGAGAATATGTCCACAGGACAACTATTAGTTGTGCACTCCACAAATCTGGACTTTATGGAAGAGTGGCAAGAAGAAAGCCATTGTTCAAAGAAACCCATAAGCAGTCTTGTTTGCAGTTTGCGAGAAGCCATGTGGGGGACACAGCAAACATGTGGAAGAAGGTCCTCTGGTCAGATGAGACCAAAATTGAACTTTTTGGCCTAAAAGCAAAACGCTATGTGTGGCGGAAAAATAACACTGCACATCACCCTGAACACACCATCCCCACCGTGAAACATGGTGGTGGCAGCATCATGTTGTGGGGATGCTTTTCTTCAGCAGGGACAGGAAAGCTGGTCAGAGTTGATGGGAAGATGGATGGAGCCAAATACAGAAAAGACTTGAGACTGGGGTGGAGGTTCACCTTCCAGCAGGGCAATGGCCCTAAACATACAGGCAAAGCTACAATGGAAGGTTTTAGATCAAAGCATATTCATGTGTTAGAATGGCCCAGTCAAAGTCCAGACCTAAATACAATTGAGAATCTGTGGCAAGACTTGAAAATTGATGTTCACAGATGCTCTCCATCCAATCTGACAGAGGTTGAGCTATTTTACAAAAAAGAATGGGCAAAAATGTCACTCTCTAGATGTGCGAAGATCCCCAAAAAGACTTGCAGCTGTAATTGCAGTGAAAGGCGGTTCTACAAAGTATTGACTCAGGGTGGCTGAATACAAAATGCACCCCACACTTTTCACATATTTATAAAAAAATTGGTAAACCATTTATCATTTTCTTTCCACTTCACAATTATGTGCTGCTTTGTGTTGGTCTATCACATAAAATCCCAATAAAATACATTTATGTGTTTGGTTGTAACATGACAACATGTGGAAAATTTCAAGGGGTATGAAGACTTTTTCAAGGCACTGTATATTTGCAAAGTGAACATTCACTTGCTTTGCTAAGTGAACAGTCTCGATTTCATTAGTATATCAAGTATATACAAAATACAGATGGAAGTGGCCTTGTTCAGTAAAGCCTTTCTTACACACAGGCCAAATGTCAGGTGGCATCGGCCAGTTCAATAGAAACCGACCAACATTCGGCCTGTGTGTACTGCAACTGGTCCGACAGAAGCCGGCTGTCCCCGTCAGAGCACAATAGCACAGCAGGGGAGATCGCTGTAATTACATTGCATAGTTAGTACAGCGGCTCCTACTGAACTGTCAGCTTTATTTGTTCAGCCTGCTTGGTTGAACAAAAAATAACTAATAGCGTGTACTAGACTTAAGTCACCTTTGGGAACATGTTCCACCTGATTTTAGGGTGGAACATAACATGTTCCCAGTGCTGCAACCTCTGTCCACTGCCCACCTTCCCTATGGCAGCAGTACAGGGAGAAGTTCCCCATACTAGCTGTCATGGTTTAAAAACAGTGCAGCCGTACGGGATTCCGCCCACAAGGCCGCATCATTCATTCACACATGAACTACAAGCCCCAACATCCTTAGCGGCTGTAGGCTTGTAGTTCTCAGTGAACTACGACGGCACTGTTGTAGTTCATGGAGTCTTCTTGTCCGGGAGTATCGACCTACCCATACGGGCAAGCAGATACACTGACAGTGTGCAGGAGACTGCACACTACTGCTTATCAGGAATACAATTTCCAGTTCCTAAAAGGATAAATGCACTTTACAACAAAGTGCACTTATTCTTTTTTGCCCTCTTCCCCTGACCCATTCCACCCTCCACAGATACATATTTACTTTAATCGGACGACCATGGTTCCGCTGTGTTTACACATCCAGAGAGTCCTCACTGTCCTGGCTCTACCTGCATATTAGTGCCCTATAGAATTTTATGGGGACATGTAGACTGGGTAAAGACAGTGCTAAAAAAGTCTATAAAACTAATGCACAGGTGTGGCCAGAGCTATGAAGACTTGTGGTGCTAAATGTACAGATTGGAACAGCAGCAGTCAGATCGAGGTGTGTAGGCATCTATAGAAGGGAAGGGTGGGTAAGGTTGGGTCAGGGAAAGGTGTCAAAAAAGACAAATGTGTGTTTTATAGTGAATTTACCCTTTAAAGCAAAACTAAATTGCACTAGACGAGGAAGGCTCTCAGGATAAAGTACACAGTATACTTGTACATTATGTCATTGTACATTATGTCACACTTTTCTTTTCCAGTGATGACCGGCCCAGGCTCCATTTGCCACTTTGTCTGACACCACCTTCTCCATCATGGCTTCTCCTAGGCCTCAGGGTACTTCCTTTTCATTATTAGGATGACCAGAACAGTTCACTATGTACATTGCAGAACATTGCGTGTTCTGTGCAATGAACATTGGCAAAGTTTTTTTTTTTTTGAAAAACAGAAATTTAAACTTTAAATAAAATACATATATTGGCCAGTAAGGCATGGTTGGTGGGGTTTAGCCATGAAGTAAAGAAAAGTCAGGCCACAGATATCACACACTAAATCAGAAAAGAGCACAGAATATTTTTTTGGGCTACTAAAATGTAATTTACGGTAAGTGCTTTGTTAGGGTCTAATTTAAGGCATGTCATTTACTTATTCAAGTTTAAAACAAGGTGTATGTTCGCTTTAAACTTACCCTTTAACTTTAATGCTCAATATACAGCATAACCTCCTAAACTCTAAAACACCATAATTAGCCCTAATTATCCGACTCTTAAATTAACCCGTGCAGCAGCATATTTACCACAGTCCTGAAAAAAGAATATTTTGTAGAGCCTATATTTCATGAAGGAAAGCAGACCTGGTCATACAGCAATATGAAATCCATGACATGAATCTCCACATTGTACACTTACTCTCTAAACCTCTTGCTGTGGATTTTGGTGATGGCTGAGGAAGCCATGGGGCTTCCAATCCCAGAACTTGCAGGAGAGCCTTGTGATACAGGGGTCATACAGTAGGGGGAGTTCTGACTTGCTGGTGAGAGAGAGGTGTCACTTGGTGCACTGAGACCTGCATCTAAGGGAAAAATCCAATAAATCAAAATTTGTAAAAAGTCAATGTAGTTTAAAAATAAGCAATTTCCTAGCATGTTAGGGCTGCATTAGTTGCCAATTTACACACAAATAATCACTTAATTAAAAAAAAAAATAAATAAAAACTGGAATTTGGTGTTTCAGACAGATGATATTTTTTTTTCAGCTTTGAAAATTATTTAGCCTCATAGTTTAGTCTCCACTACTACTGAGGGAGACCACTAGCCTCTCATCTGTGTAAAAAAAAAAAAAAAAAAAGTTTACAAAAAGAAAAAAAAAAACACCTCTAATCCTAGAAAGCTAAATTAAAAGTGTACACGCTGTTTAAGGTAAGGAAATCTTATTTTTTTATGTGATGTACATACACAGTATTCTTACACCTGCTCTTCTGTAAATTTATTGTAATGCAAACAGAGAATTGTAGATTAGCTACTATATTTACTTCCATCACTCAGCCTCTCCTTCTTGGACTCATAAAACAGCATCATCACACTGTTGAGGTCCTTTTTTTGCTCACCTTCTGTAAGCTGCCTAATCAACCCCACCCCCCTTGAGCTCCCAATGCCGAAAATATGTTGGATGGATAGTAGCCTGCAATATATTAGAGCTTCTTATTGATCATTTTGCAATCCATTCATAACTTCCCCCTATCTGTCCGATATGCCGTGCAAAAGATTTGTGGCAAGTTAAAAGAGAAGTTTGGGATTGTAAAAAAAAAAAAAAAACAAAAACAAAAAAAAACACTCAGTTCTCCCCCTCTGCTCTGAGCAGAGCCAGGACTATTAGTCACTGGCTCTCTGCTCTGCCCCGCCAGTGCTCATTGGAGGGATGGGCTGTGGAGAGGGTGGGAGGGGCTGGCTCAGGCTCTCAGCAAACTGAGTCCAGGCATCTGGGTGGATCCTGAACATATAGGTTGGGATCTTTCCTGATCCTAGACTGGCTGAGTGAGGTCAGCCGACAGCGGGCTTTAGCCCACTGTCACCTGAAAACGGGTCACAGGAGCGCAGAACAAACTGCACTCCTGTGATTCATAGAAGTACAGCCAAACAGCTTTGGCCATTCTTCTCCTTTAATGGTAGGTTTCAAGTAGTTACCACCATTTCAGAATTGGTGAGGACTTTCCAACATAAACATGCTATTTTTGCAACCCATCCTTAAAACATTTCCAATCCAAAAAAACTACAAATAACCTTGTATTACCTTCTTGAGATGCTAGCTCCTCTGACTGATCATCAGTAAAGCTTAAAGGAATATCCTTTTGTTCATCTGAACCCAAAACACTTGGATCCACAGTTATACGTCCTTTCTTTTCTTCTCTTTCTTTTAGGATAATCTGCAAGAAAACAGTTATTTACCAGTCATTTTACTCAGTTATGTTCTCCAGATAAACAGGATTTATCAGCCCTTTTCCACCCACAAGAAAATCAGATTTTTGTGCTTATAAATATGGTAAAAGCATAAAATCATTTTGCCAGAGTCCATTGAGCGACACAGATTGATGGTAAGAGACCTGGGGTTATACTGCCGCCTACAGGAGAAATGGAAACTAGGTATAAGGAAAACTGAAGGTCAGCCTCTTGAGGCTATAATCCTTTCCACCTCACCTGCTCAGTTGTAACAAGCAGTATATATCAAGAATGCCAACATATGAGGAAGGGGAACAGTGTTCCTCAATAAAATCCAAGAAGGGGATTTTACAGCTGGTACAAGAATCCTATATTCTATATTGCGCATGGAGGGACCTAGCTTGATTAGGGACATCCAAAAGCAGTCCAAACTGTGGGTTAGGCATTTTAATCAAAGGCAAACTAGGCCAACAAGAAACAAATTACAAAAAAGAAACCAAGAATATGAATTAGCTGCCTCCAAAACATTTTGACTGAAACTAGCATCTGCAGAGGCAAACATATCAACCTTGCAAAACCAAAGAAATAGCAAAGTCGCGTTTAAAAAAAAAAAAAAAATACATGTTATACTTCCCTCCTCTGTGCAGTTGGTTCTGCACAGAGCAGCACAGATCCTCCTCTTCTTGGCTCCCTCTTCCCTGCTCTTGGCCCCTCCCTCCTGTTGAGTGCCCCCTCAGCCAGCAGCTTTCTATGGGGGCATCCGAGCCGAGGCTGCTACACACAGAAGGTTTTTTTATCTTAATGCATAGAATGCATTAAGATGAAAAACCTTCTGTCTTTACATCTCCTTTAAAAAAAACATGTACGGAAGGTGAGGGGGGAAACTGGTGTTAGACCTTGGAAAGACAACACAATATCGACATAAAAAAAAAAAAAAAAACACCTCTTGGGTAAAATGGAGATCCTTGGTCTCAAAACAACCTTGTCTTTGTGTAAGATCAAATGTGACTACATACAGGACAATATTGAAAACTCAGAAAAGAAGGGTTACTTTATGGGATATCAATGCCAAAGGTACAGTATCTCACAAAAGTCGTACACCCCTCACATTTTTGTAAATATTTTATTAGACCTTTTCATTTGACAACACTGAAGAAATGACACTTTGCTACAATTCAAAGTAGTGAGTGTACAGCTTGTATAACAGTGTAAATTTGCTGTCCCCTCAAAATAACTCAACCCACAGCCATTAATGTCTAAACTGCTGGCAACAAAAGTGAGTACACCCAAATTGGGCCCAATTAGCCATTTTCCCTCCTCTGTGCCATGTGACTCGTGTTACAATGTCTCAAGTGTGAATGGGGAGCAGGTGTGTTAAATTTGGTGTTATCCCTCCCATTCTCTCATACTGGTCACTGGAAGTTCAACATGGCACCTCATGGCAAAAAACTCTCTGAGGATCTGAAATAAAGATGGCCTAGGCTATAAGAAGATTGCCAAGAACCTAAAACTGAGCTGCAGCGCGGTGGCCAAGACTATACAGTGGTTTAACAGGACAGGTTCCACTCAGAACAGGCCTCGCAATGGTCGACCAAAAAAGTTGAGTGCACGTGCTCAGCGTCATATCCAGAAGTTGTCTTTGGGAAATAGACGTGTGCCAGCATTGTTGCAGAGGTTGAAGTGCAGAGGTTGAAGGGGGGGGGGGGGGTCAGCCTGTTAGTGCTCAGACCGCACACTGCATCAATTTCGTCTGCATGGTTGCCATCCCAGAAGGAAGCCTCTTCTAAAGATGATGCACAAGAAAGCCCGTAAACAGTTTGCTGAAGACAAACAGACTAAGGACATGGATTACTGGAACCATGTCTTGTGGTCTGATGAGACCAAGATAAACTTATTTGGTTCAGATGGTGTCAAGCGTGTGCGGCGGCAACCAGATGAGGAGAACAAAGACAAGTGTGATGTGCCTACAGTCAAGCATGGTGGTGGGCGTGTCATGGTCTGGGGCTGCATGAGTACTGCTGGCACTGGGGAGCTACAGTTCATTGAGGGAACCATGAATGCCAACATGTACTGTGACATACTGAAGCAGAGCACGACTCCCTCCCTCCGGAGACTCGGCCCCAGGGCAGTATTCCAACAGAACGACATCAATCACACTTCCAAGATGACTACTACCTTGCTAAAGAAGCTGAGGGTAAAGTTGATGGACTGGCCAAGCATTTCTCTCCAGACCTAAACCCTATTGAGCATCTGTGGGACATCCTCAAATGGAGGGTGGAGGAGCGCAAGGTCTCTAACATCCACCAGCTCCGTGATGTCGTCATGGAGGAGTGGAAGAGGACTCCAGTGGCAACCTGTGAAGCTCTGGTGAACTGCATGCCCAAGAGGGTTAAGACAGTGCTGGAAAATAATGGTGGCCACACAAAATATTGACACTTTGGGCCCAATTTCAATAATTTTACTTAGGGGTGTACTCACTTTTGTAGCCAGCGGTTTAGACATTAATGGCTGTGGGTTGAGTTATTTTGAGGGGACAGCAAATTTACACTGTTATACAAGCTGTACACTCACTACTTTACATTGTAGCAAAGTGTAATTTCTTCAGTGTTGTCACATGAAAAGATATAATAAAAGATTTACAAAAATGTGAGGGGTGTACTCACTTTTGTGAGATACTGTATATTCTGAATAGGTTCGATGTGTGTAACTGTGTGAACAAGTATGAATCAATTTTAGCTAGAGAAAGTTAAAACAGAAACTGGACAGTGTTTACACCGGACCATTGATGGAACGAAGGGCCACTTTGTTTTACCTCCGAAGAAGGAAAACAACCCATCAAAAAGGCATAAGGAGAGCCCCCATAAACTCACCCCAATGACAAACTGCTTGTAACTCCAAGATACGGATTGAAAGCACTCATTCCTTCTGAAATCAACAACCATGAATAGACAAATGATTCAGAACTCTGCCCCAACCCAGAAGACTGGCATCCATCGGGACTAAGCTAGAATGTAAAGGAAGTAAAGAGACCTACCCGCTGACATCTTGGTTCAAGGATGTAACCAGACAATCATGGAATCCTGTATAACACCCAATGTGCATACAAGTTCAGTAAAGGGAACTGGACAGACCGCTTACCAGGGCATGAAGGAATTTATGGATCTGCATCCACACTGTGTACACCATAGGACAAGCACAGAGCATGTTGCAAAAAGGAGAGCTGTAAAAAAAGTCAGCAGTGGCAGTTTCTGATATTTGTAGACACAATCATGAGACAGGGGGTGAAGAGGAAACGCCTAGGTGGAATGTTTGGCACTATCGAAACTGAGCCCAAACACAGTGTTAGAGGATTAATTGGCTTCTTCCCCAATTCTAAAGTGGAACATAAAGCCTCAAATAGAAAAGGAAACAGTTACCTTCTGTTTAAGAGAAATGATGAATGCAGCTGGTGGAATCTCCTCCACCAGAAAGAGAAACTCTGCTTTTGGCAAAGAATCCTATAGGGAGTCCCTAACACAATCAGAAACATTGAACTTCCCTGCCTCAGATTCCTGAGGGGAAGGTGGAAGTGGGTGTATTAAGCCCTGGCGGATAGGTGGACCAGAAATGGCTTCTGGCAGAGGTGGATCAGACTGAAAGCTGAGAAGCACAGAAAGCAAAATCCTTACCTGCACCAGTTTAACCTTGCGCCTATTGCAAATTTGGTCCTGATTGGCTGGGTCGTCCGCAAAACCAGAACCACGATCTTCTCTTTTGTGTCAGACATAATTCAAAAAATTCCAAAGAATGTGGTATCTTTAGGAAAAAGTTACTCACATCCTCATTCGACCATCCGAGCCTTGAAGATACCAGAAGGAATACCAATCTATTCATTGTGACCACTGTCACTGCAGGCAAAGTGCAGGTGTACAGAGTGGGGTTGATTTAATCTGGTGCAGCGCTGTATAGAAACCAATCAGCTTCGAGGATTTTTTGTCAAAATCTTAAACAAGTTGGAGTTAGAAGCAGATTGGCTACCATGCACAGCTGCACCAGACTTTGCACTCTACAGTTTTAGTAAATAAACCTTATGGTGTCTCCTGCCAAAATGCTGCATCTTTAAATCAGCTGTCTGATCTGCTGAAGGTGGAAAACTCTTCACAGGGGAACAGGAGCATGAAGAAGCAGAGCGCGGACCATGCCTGTTGCATTAACATTAAGACCCTTTAAATTCCTTATTTAAGGTATGCAGCAAAACATTACAGTATGACATGACATACCATGATCGATGCTATTCGTTAGTAAAAATGTATAGAACGTGAACAGAGAATAAAAAAAAAAAAAGAGAGGAAGTAAAGTCTTATTTTTTACTTGTACCTACAGGTAAGCCTATAATAAGGCTTACCTGTAGGTACTGTGAATATCTTCTAAACTTGCATAGTTTAGGAGATATTCAGAGTGCATTCAGCGGATAATGTCATCGGCGCATGCGCTTTGAAGGTCTGGCTTACCGCACTGGATGTTCAGAGCCCGCACTGTAAACGGCGACTCCTGTGCACTCCCAATGTCAGAGCTCACAAACCCGTAGAAACACTGGTGTGTGGGCGCCGCTGGAGGGCTTCATTCTCAGGTAAGTATTTCATAATGAGCTAGTATGCCTTTTTCCCCAGGGTTTACAACCGCTTTAATAGATATCAATAAAGTAATAGACAAGGTTCCAGCACAGCAATATAAAGTGCCTATAAACGTTGGGCCTTAGCCTCTACGGCAAATATATCTTGCATTGTGGTGGAAGACATAACCGACATGAACATACTGAAAAAAATTACACCAACTAGCAGGCACAGAGCCACTATGAGGTGAGGAGCGAAACAGAACATTACGGCCCCTTAAAATGGCTTTCCCAAGTGCTGAGTGAAGAAAGAATAAAGAAAAAAAAAAAAAGAGAGAAGGATTCAAGTGGACGGGAAATTGCATGAAGAGGCAGTTTAATGATCGCTGCCATGCACGCTCCCCAATGCACAAACACACGCCCTGCACTCCAAGTGCTGCATCATGAAAAATGGAGAGAAGCAACAGAAGGTGAGAAATTTGAAATAGCAGTCTGTGTACACACAGAACACAGCTGTCAGCATAAACAAAAAAACACAATTGCACATTTCAAAGTCAATTCCAATATGAATAATAAAATTAAGGCATAACCAAGAGCAGAGGAAAGGGAGAGATATAAACCATCTCAACAAATAAGCTTCGTCAGAGACAGCCTGAACTGCATAAGTAAACACAAGAATGGAGTCTGGCCACAGCCAGAAATGACCACAGCTCTGTTTTTGACAAATTCCCTGATAAACTGGCCTGACCTGAAAAGGGAGTCCTGCGTTAACTGGAACATGTGAACCAGTGCAGAGAGAACCCCCAGTATACCAAATGAACCAGGAAAATCTGCGCTCATTGGCTAACTGGACAGACTTTCATGATTTCCAATATTCACCATGAATCTACCCGTAACTGTTGATAGTGGAAGAACCTTCCAATTCAAATGAAAAACAGAGAATAGAAGGAGACATCAATTTTCATGGGGACACTAAGCAAAGCTGAGTAGGTGTGAGCGGGAGGTTTTACAGCCTCAAAGGGGGATGGCCTTCAGTTTTCTACGTGTCTATTTATCCTGTATGTGGCAGCATAACCCTAGGTCTCTTACTATCAAGCTGTGTCTCTCAGTAGAGAATACAGAAATAAACATTTCCAGCACATAATGTTCTAAACACAGAGGAAATGAATTACAAATATGTTACTCATACTAGCCAATGGTAGAAAATCCTAAATATAAAAATAATAAATTCAGGGCCCCTGCAAGGTAATGGCATCATTTGCTAGTATGCATCACATACTAGCACATTATGAAATATTTACCAGTAAAATGAAGCCCTTTGGCAGCACGCTGTCACCACTGACAGGGCTTCCATATTCACCCGGTCTTCCTTGTGGGTTTGCAGGTTCTGGCTGTTTGAAAGGCCAAGCTGCAATGATGTCACTCCTGCGCATGCCATGATTGTGGCCCAGCACTCTAAAGGGAACGGCATACTCCATATGCCCTCCTTTCAGAGTGCAGTACGCATGTGTTGGTGACGTCACCAGCTGCAAAATATCTCCTAATATGTGCATGTTTAGGAGATATTTTTCTGTTACTTAAAGTGGAGTTCTACCCATTTTTACTTGTTGCTTGTATTAGAAAGCTCACCCGCAGTACAGTTATAATTGGCTATCTTTTTTTTCCCCAAATACCATTTATTCCTGTATACAGGCGGCACTTCTGGTCCCAGCCGCCTAGGTTATTTCATAATTGGAACGATTCCCAAGGACTCCTGGGATATCGGCGTAATCTATCCCAGGAATCCCTGGGACGCCTAATAGTGAAATCTACCTGTATTTCGAGACTGGAAATGACATGGATCAGGAAGAGTTAGGTGCCATTTTTGAGAAATAGGATCTGCTGGAAGGAAGTACAGACGCTGTGTTCGGGACACCACCAGACTAATGCACAGGAGCAAGATTGGGAAGTGCATGCTGGGTAACTAGCTGCACCTAATCCTGGAAATACACGGGGGTGGGCTTCAGATGCCCACATCCTAGATGGCCCCTGCCTGCTTCCAAGATTAGGTACGATATTACCGATTTAAAAGTGAAAAGAATGAAGACTGTTAGGACAGTATCCAAATATTAATGTACATGTATAAACGAACAATCATGGGGGGAGCTTTTATATAAAAAAAAATGGAATGGAATATGGGGACTGGAGCTCCGCTTTAGACTTTATTATAAGCTTGCCTGTAGATATAAGTTGCAACACGGAGTTTACTACCACTTTAGCTTTATTTCCTAACCATGTAATGTAATAGAAATAAAAGATGGGACCTGGAATGATTGTTATAGACAACACTTCCATTCTCTTAATATTTTTTCAAAGTAATAAAACGAAATATATCTACAGTGAGAGCATATAAATTCCATGCAAAAAGCATCCTAACTAGGGAGAAGCTCAGAGGCCTGGAGACGTGGTGCAGGAATGGCACTAACATTCAAACTAAACACACTTACCTTTTTCAGCGCAGTTGGACGTTTTAATTTTGGAACTTCTTTCTCTTTTCCTCTTTTGATCCTCGGAGCAGTGGAGTCCAAAGGATTTGGAGAACCAATGAATGTCTGGGCCTTTGTAAACAAATTCCTGTTTTTGTGTTCTTTGGTGTGAAATGGGATCGCGCTGCCAACTGATCAAAAATAAGCATACATTTCAGTCTCAAATTAATAAGCCACAACAATATGTCATGCGAAGGTAGCATGTGTATTAGAAGGCTCATGTCTGAACCTTAAAGGTTTTCTTCAGTCGTTTTTTCAACATTCCATCTATTAAATATTCTGTTCCTTTTGTTTTAACTTGGGATAGTAAAACATTTTTTTTCTGTCAGTAAATACCTTATGTAGCCCACTTCCTGTTTGTCTGGTCATTAGCCTAGGCTCATGACATCATGCACAACGCTCTCTCTCACTCTTGTGAGAGTTTGCCAGCAAGGGAGGGGGGGGATGAGTCATAAGAGTGGCAATGAATGCTGCAGAGCTGGAGGTGTGCCTCTGTGTGTCTGTGTAAATCCAGGAAGTGAACAGTCAACAGTCAGGTGCCCACAGTTAAAATGGCTGCAGCCAGACTTGGAGTGGAGGAAGATATCTTCAGCATATTTGGCAAGTACAGAATCACAGTATATATAAAATAATATGCAAAGTGGTTGGAGGGAAGCTTCGGAATGACAAAGATGTTTTTATTATAAATTATGTGAGCAGACTGCAGTTCCTCTTTAAAAACCTTGAACTTGGGTGACACTCCAACTTTTTCAACAAATTGTCCAGGGTGTATCCCCGTATGTTGAGCTCCTCTCTGCCGCTGCTATTAACGGCTATCAAATTGACAGCAGGGAATTTATATATGTTGCATGGCAAAATGCAGCCACAGATAGTCTGCAAGTCGCATTGAGTATAAACACTGTATTGCCAAAAGTAATGGGGAAACCTGCCTTGCTCGCAGTCTCCACTCTAATTCTATCGGGTTGAGGTCAGGACTCTGTGCAGACCAATCAAATTCCTCCATCCTAAACTCGCTCATCTATGCCTTTATGGACATTGCTTTGTGCACTTTTTCATGCAATTTCATGCCCCAACTTTTTGGGGATAGTTCGGGGATGGCCCCTTCCTGTTCCAACATGATTGCTCACCAGTGCACAAAGCAAGGTCCATAAAGACATGAATGAGTGAGATGAATTAGAGTGGAGACTGCAAGCCAGGCCTTCCTACATCAGCGCCTGACCTCACAAATGCGCTTTTGGAAGAATGGTCAAACATTCCCATAGACACACTCCTAAACCTTGAGGACAGCCTTCCCAGTAGGGTTAAAGCTGTTATAGCTGCACAGGGTGGGCCAACTCAATATTGAACCCTACGGACTAAGACTGGGATGCCATTAAAGTTCATGTGTGTAAAGGCAGGCGTCCCAATACTAGGTTTTTAATCTCCCCTTATCCCCTTAGCTATTATTGTTCTGCTACTTGTTTTTATTTCTCTTTTTTTCCCACATAATATTTAAACGTTTCTTCATTTTCATTCATTTTGTTGTATCTCCAGTGGCACGCAAATTTGAATAAAAGCACCTTTTCCTCCTATTTGCAAATAACTGCACAATTTGCACCAGAAACTAAGGCTGGGTTCACACTATTGCCGCATGCAGCACATAGCAGGGGTCCGGTGAATCCCTGTTCACCATTTCAAGTCCGATTTCAGCCCGAATTGTTGGCTGAATGCGGACCTGATACGGACCAAAAGACGCACAGGACCCCTGTGCAAATTCGCACCAGAGCCGCAGCGGAGATGTATGAACCAGCTCCATAGAGAGCCAGTCACAATCTCCTGCTATTACGAATTGGATGCGGCTTCACCGCATCCAATTCGCACTAATGTGAACCCAGCCTTAATTTAAGTATAATTTTGAATGGGACATACTGAAGAATAAAATGTAGATTTATTTAGCGGTAACTTTTTTTTTTTTTTAAACAACTGGTCAAATCAGAAAAAGCACTGGCAGTCTGTGTCCATGGCTGATTTATGCACCCCTTTTAAAAGAACAGTCAACAGCTGTCACTATAAAAACTATCACATCAAGGGAGGCAATTTCCATAACCAACAAAGATCACCTAAAGACAACTGAAAACTGCAACAAGAAAAATTCCATACCAGTGTAAGATAAAGGTCTGGTGTTCGTTATCTGACGAGCCTTCATTGCTTGTTGCTGCCTCTCCAGTTCTGCAAGCATATCTCCAAGGTCTAGCTGCACTGGAGTCTTGCTCTTCTTTCCAGATGCCTTAGATAGAGCTTCCTAAGTTATCAACATAAACAATATAATATTTGGTGATGAAACAAAAAATGTCCACCCTTAAAACAATACTCCAGTCACTTTTGGGCAAATGACCACAAAAAGTAGATGAGATTTTGGTTAAGGTAGGCAAGGTTTGCAAAACCATAGGCTTTGTGAATCGATGCTCTAAGGCTGTGCAGACCAGTAAAGACTTATAATAAATCTGCCACATTTTTCGGGGAAGATTAAATGGATATGAAGTCTGCAATGCAATTGACTCAATGACAGCCTTTTCAGTGGGAAGCCTGTCTATATGCTGGAAACCTAAGAAATAAAAATAAAAAATGAAACAAGGAGCATACAACCATCCCATGAAATTTTTTCTCCAAATGCATAATCTCTGTAGAATTAAAAAACAGAACTATAAATTAATTATGTTTTTCCTTGGTGGTGTAATACTGACTTTCAATATTTTCATGCATAAACCTGTAACAAACCTGGAGTTTTTTCTGCTCCATGCTAATCTCCGAATACTCCTGGGCAGTGGCCAATGCAGCAGCAAGTGCTTTCTTCTTCTGACTCTTGGCCCGTTTTGGTACAGATGTTGTGATAGGGATCGGGGTCTGAACAATGTTAATTGGAGAATTTTCAGGTAAACCATCCAACTGAAAACCAAAAAATGTGCAGAGTTAATAGATGGATAACCACCTCTCAACTATGTAGCTTTTACATCAATTGTACAAAGCTGCTGTACAAAGTCTATCATTTTGTATTTAGGCTGAGCCACTTACCACTTTTGTGTTCATCTTTGGCTGTGTGCTCTCACTTCTATTGCTGCTGTTCAACTCTGGAAATTCATCTTCATCCTAAAATAGGTATTAGAGTATTAAAGTGGATGTAAACCCCAAAAAATGTAATTAATGATTCTGCCTGGTAGAGTATAGCATGCCATCTGTGCCCAGTATTGCCACAAAGAGTTAATCCAACTGTGAGTAATGAGTTGTAGACATGGTTTTGCCCGGTTCTCAGTCTTCTTCTTTCGTGAACGACGACGTAACCGGTGAC
>BLSH010484370.1:261006-277999 GCA_018402905.1 Glandirana rugosa | reverse complement strand
CCGGTTGCCTTTTTTTGCTCGGTGCACATCCGACGATTATTCAATGTCATTTGTACGGGTACACCATACGTGTAACTTCGTGTTGAAATCGGTAAAAAAACAAACAAGCAAAACCTACCTATCCTCTTATCAATTTTAAAGAACAGTCTAAAAATAAAGACAGACAATGGGGTACCCCCTCTAAAATGGAATTAAAGACACGGAAACCGAGGACACGTCCTTAATTCCTCCTTTCGAAGACTAGTCCTGTCCTTCTGCGACTGGCGTTATTTTTATTTTACATTTTTTTTTATTTTTAAGACACCTCCTGACGTGAACCGAGCCTTAAGCCTAATTCCATCCAAAATATTTTATTTAATTGTCAATAGAGAAGAAACAATCCCTGTCCCCATTGTGGGGAAACCTCTCAATTCCTGCCAGTGTACAACGTTATGGGGAATCTCTGTAATGGGAGCAAATAAGAATTTTTATTTTTTTTTACATTTTATTTTTATTGCGGTCAGCGTCTTCCTGTCCTGATCAGAAGCTTTCCTCCTTAATTCCTGCACAGGAGCCAAAGGCACAGAAATTAAGGTAAAATCTCCCCCATGGGGTAACAGACAGAAATAAAAATCTGACAAGAAATTTTAACTATTCTCCTATCCATCCAAAACGAACAAACAAAAAAATGGCTAAAGTTGTGCTTCAATGTGCATACCACATGGGCATGTTTACTGTAACTTATTAGCAGCCTACACGTGGCTCGTTTTTTTCCGTTGGCCCTTACTGTAGGTACAAACGGTCACTAGACGCCAGGACACCCTCAACTTCCATCAGACAGCTCTACTACACCAAGCCACTGGCTCTTGCCACAAATTTATCTGCCAATATTGGAGATACCTCTGGTATTCCTACAGTCAGAACAAGGCAACTATAAGGGTTCTCTTTCACATGGGTAGCTGAGCCTATTCAATGTAATTGCATGTGTATTGCCAGGTGCAATGTACAGCTACCCATAGACATCAATGGCTGTTTGCTGCTGTACTTCAGTACATGGCGAAGCCATCATAAAACCGCATAGCGCAATTGCATATGCAAAAAAAAAAAAAGACATTCCATTTTTTTGCATATGTCCGTACACTAGATTCATGTTTACAATAGCACGGCCATAAAAATGAGTACAGCAGTGCATAGTCATTCACCTCAACTGGAGGCTGTACGCTGCACATGGGCTGCCCGGGTGAAAGAAATACATTGACAATTACATTAAACAGGCTCAGCTGCCCATGTGCAGGAGCCCTAAGAGTCAGCTAAAAAGGGTGAAACCAAGGATTTTTAAATATTGAGGCAAGCTATTTGCATTGTATTGGGCTTGTTTAGTGTGATTACATACAGTGCACACACACGATCGGTTGCACGCGGACATATTGAATTTTCATAAACTTTGATAAATGTTCATTTAACTTTTATGTTAACTTCTTTTGACCATTTTTTTTACTGTAGACATAGCTTTCTTACAATTATTGGTTTACAAAAGGTGTGTGTGCCTTGGGCAGCGCGTATCCTCTGGTATGTAGTGTGATACCTGTATGCGAGCTGCTGTTGTGGCCCAAATCTGGGAAGAATGAAGTAGTGTGTGTGAACAATTTGTAGTTTTGTGTTCAAACAGCGCTTGCAGTGTGATCTATAATATTTTAGTCTGGGTGATTAGAAAAAAATTCAGTGCGTTCTCTCTTCTCATAAATAAAATAAAATTTCACATAGGTGCAATAGTGCAATACATATTATACATTTTATACTGAGATACAATTTTTAAATAAATAAAATATACTGCGAGAAAAATTGATAAAAAAATAAAAATTAAAAAATAAAAAATATATATGAGTCCAAGGTTAAGTGCTGTGCTCTGTGCCAAAATAACTTCTTTAGTGAAAAACCAAAAGTTCCAAAAGTGACTGAGTGCTGCTTCAGTTTCAGACTATTTTTGCTTGAAGTGGTTCTTTATACTTTAAAGTGCTCGTGATTCATTCACAGTATTTAAGTGATGGTGAAAAGGTAATAATAATAACTCCGATGACGTCACAGGAAGTGACGAAACGCGCCAGGTGACCACACGGTGAGAGAGGCCACGCCCACTAGTCTTGCTAGCAGGAAGTGTCAGCACTGAACGCGAGCATTACTAGTATAGAGCAGTCACAGTATCATGCAAATTGATGCCTTATGTTTGCACTGTGAATAAGCTTCTTTTGGCCAATAAAACTTGAAACAAGTGATACGCGATGAGGTTTCCTTCTTTTTATCCATATATGAAACTCTGACCACGGAAAGGAGCGAGACAAGGGAGAGGATAACCACATCCATAGGTCGGATTGTAGACCTAAAGCGATTCCTGACTTCTCTACACCGTACGGTGTGAGAGTCAAAGACCTCTGGTAAGCAGGGCACCATACCCTGAGTTATTATTTTTACCTTTTCACCATCACTTAAATACTGTGAATGAATCACGAGCACTTTAAAGTATAAAGAACCACTTCAAGCAAAAATAGTCTGAAACTGAAGCAGCACTCAGTCACTTTTGGAACTTTTGTTTTTTTCACTAAAGAAGTTATTTTGGCACAGAGCACAGCACTTAACCTTGGACTCATATATATTTTTTATTTTTTAATTTTTATTTTTTTATCAATTTTTCTCGCAGTATATTTTATTTATTTAAAAATTGTATCTCAGTATAAAATGTATAATATGTATTGCACTATTGCACCTATGTGAAATTTTATTTTATTTATGAGAAGAGAGAACGCACTGAAATTTTTTTTAATCACCCAGACTAAAATATTATAGATCACACTGCAAGCGCTGTTTGAACACAAAACTACAAATTGTTCTTACAATTATTACTTTATTTTTTCCATTATACTCACATACAGTTTATAAAGCAATACCTCAAAGTACAGCTGTTCAGGACTCTGGTCAGGTCTGTTTATTTGTGCTGGGGTCCCGGTTATACTGTCTTGCTTCCTTTGAATATTTTGTCTCCTTTCTGATGACGTGCTCTGTCCTCTCATACGATACCCAAGCTGTGGTCAAAACAGATACAGGCATCAACGGTTATTTCCTTGTAATACAAGTGAATGCCCTGTAATTGGAAATCATTGTTTTGGTGGTTAGCAGATAATGTGGCCAGCTGTCAGACTAGATGGGCAAATCCTCCAAGTGTTCTTGTGGGTTTTCAGATTAAGTTAAAATGAATATTTATTTATTATTATTATTGTATCAGTTAACATTTGTCCTGTGTTGATTTTCAGGTTACCTGTGCATTATTTCTGAGTTCAGCCTGTCTTCCACCTCTACAGAAAACCTGACTTTTCTCATTCCAAGGCTTCTTCTGAGTAGCTTGGGAGGCAACACTGGCCCAACTTCCTCCAGCTGATTACAGGAAAAGACATCAATCACATATTAGGTCAATGCTTCTCACAAACAAAACATTAATTCAACGTTTTGTTAGGTAACCAAGTAAACCATATTCAGAGACGGAACACAATTTACACAGATGGTTCAGATGGCATGGCAGGAAGACAGATCAGTTGTGGCCCTGCACCTCAGCAACCTTTGGGGAAAAATAATAAATGTGCATATTTAAAAGAGATGTACAATTTTTTTTTTTGCCGATTAATACTTACAGATGCGGCATCTGTCCCCCGCCAGCCTTAACACTGAGAACCAAACCATCAAACACCACCGATTGCTCAGTTCTCAGGGCTCCATGAGCAGAGAGCTGCTGACTGTCAGTCCCAGCTCTCTGCTCTGCCCCTCCCCCCTCATTCATTGAAGCTCTGGGCTGTGGAGGGGGAGGGAGAAGTCAGCTCATGCTCTCATCGGCTCGCTGATAGGTCGAGCCAGGTGCCGGTGGAGGAAAGTGGGCGGATTCCAACTCCATTTTCACGATCTTGCCCGAGCCTGGACAGACTGTGATGTCAGCAGACTTCAGCCTGTTGACTGCTGAAAATGGGTTACAGTAGTGCAGAATGAACTGCACTTCTGTGATCCATAGGAGTACAGCTGAACAAGATTTGGCTGTATTTCTCCTTTAAGTAGAGATAAATTTGCATTTATTTTTATTTTTTTCCCCCAAAGGAGCTTGCAAAGCATTGCACCCGTGATCAGTGGATCCCGGGTGCATCGTCAGGCTCCTACAGACACGTAATCCAGCTTTCTTGCCTGTACCTCTGTACGGGTTTTCTGTTGTACTTTATTTTCTTTGAAATCTCAATATAAAAAAATTTAAAAAAAAAAATCTGTAGGAAGTGTCAATGAACTATAAGGGCGCTCATCGGTTCATGGAGAACTGAAAGCCATCTACTGTGGTGTTAGATGGAACTTATAGTTTATTCATTCACAGATTGCTGTGAATGAATGACGCAGCTGTGCGGGTGGAGCTCAGATTTGGAAAGGTGACAGTGGGTGGGAGGTTTGGGGGAATGAGGGAGTAAGGGAAAGGCGGTGCTGGAACATGTTACATATTGCGCTATACATATGGGTGTAACATGCTCCAAAAAGGTGAACTTAGCCTTTATTATTTATCTTTTCATTATCTATGATTTTCTGGAAAGATTTTAATCAATCTGGTTGCTGTGGAGCAATATAGTTGTTACAAAGTACACATTTATAAATCAGGACTAATAGGCTGTAAGGAACATTGTATTAGTTACCTGTGCAAACTGTTGGTTCTGCAATCTGGAAAAAAAATGAAAAAAAAGTGATTTACACTTTTACAAACACATGTTTTTTTGCTTTCCAAATCATTGAAGACAGATGAATACATAGAATACATTTAAATCTTCTTCTGATGCATTCCATCTAATGCAAAGTCTAAACAATCAATTTCTCATAGCAGCACACAGACAGATAAAAAAGCAAACTCCTCAGTTACTATGATATTATGGAGTACATAAAAGAAAAGGAATACATATTGGTATAAAGTAAGGTGCTAATTTTTTTTACGTACACTGACAGCTGAAGCAGTACAGTCTGCATGCCTAGAACACATAGCAGCTGCCTGGCAGTGCTTTGGGCTGCAGTATCCACTGTCACTGTCAATATCGGCTTCACTTGCACCTTGCTCGCTGGAGGACTCTGCTGTAGGATGAGAAGACCGCCGACGTCTTACTTTTGTTTTCCATTGTACGGCACCCATACTTTCAGACAGTGATTTGTTGGCTATTTCATTTGGAAAATCTACAAATAAAAGCTTAATATATAAAAATGGCCTTGACAGTAAAAATCTTGCCAGTGTATTATTGCTTATTTTTAAATAGTCCAGTTTTTTTTTTTCAATGTAAAGAGTTATTGTTATTCAATTTTTTTTATCCAAACTCTGGCTTTGTAAATGCTACCAGGTGTTATTATCACCAAAGTGCTACCTCTTTTAATATAAATGTATTATTAAAGTAAAAGAAAAAAAAAAAAAGAATAAAAAAGCTTAAATCGGAGTTCCACCCAAAAGTGGAAGTTCCCCTGATTGGATTCCTCCGCCTCTCAGGTGTCACATTTGGCACCTTTCGGGGGGAGGAGGAAGAGGACTCCTGTCTTTAGACAGGTGTCCTTTTTCACACATCTAGGAGCTCGGGCCGGCCGCTGACGTCAGCAGCCCGACTCCCTCCTCGCTCTGCTACTGGCCACCTGAACAATAGCGGAGCCTCGCGCATGCGCAGTAAGGTGCCCGGCGTGAAGCTGTAATGCTACACATCCGAGTTCCCTTACCCGCAATAGATGCGGCTGCACCCGACCCCGATCCGAAGATCGGCGGCGGGTGTCTGCATTGCAGGACTCCAGGACAGGTAAGTGTCCTATTATGTGTAGCTACTATATGTGTAGCTGCTGACTTTTAATTTTTTTTTTCCCTGGCGGACCTCCGCTTTAATACAGTAAAACCTTGGTTTGAGAGTGTTTTGCAAGACAAGCAACATTTTATAATAAATTTTGACTTGATATACAATTAGCGTCGCGTCACGTCACAACTGAGCATAAAAAAGAAGAGAGGCGCCTCTAAGTGTAGCAATATGGTTACATTTAATGAAGGTACAACATTTAGCAACTCACATGGTGGTGATTAAAGCAGGCATATCTAATATGCAGGCATCGGGGGTAAAGCTGTCCACATAGACCGTCTTCTGCACGGCCATCAATGTCATCCCTTCCATGCTGCGCTCCATGAGCGCTTCAAGCCTCACTTTCAGATTGCTCTACTGCAGGGTAGTCTTCCCGGTCACGATTGCAGACTGACAACGGTGAGAACCGGCGGTGCGGAGGGTGTTCCATGTGGACAGTTTTACCCCGGATGTATATTTACTGCGGCGGTGTGGACGCTTCCCGCGAATCGCAGTAAATAAGCGGCGATCTGCGGGTGGCCGCTAGGGGGCGCGCATGCGCCCCCGCCGTGCTCCTGAGGAGTGTGCCCGTGGCTCGGGTGGACCCGATGTCCGCCGGCGAGCCGCGATGAGCAGCCACAGCTAACAAACGGGGAACCGCTGATGTAAACACGGCGGTTCCCCGCTCTGTCAGTGCAGGCATAGAATATCTACCGATTCCTGTCACTAGGATCAGTTAGATCTCTTATACCCATGGTAGCCCAGCCCCCCCACAGTTAGAACACGCCCAGGGAACACAGTTAACCCCTAGATCTCCCCCTGCAGGTTAACCCCTTCGCTGCCAATGACATTTATACAGTAATCAGTGGACATTTAAATTTCTGATTGCTGTATAAATGTCATTGGTCCCAAAAAAAGTGTCAAAATGGTCCGACATGTCCGCTGCAATGTCACAGTACTGCTAAAAATCGCAGATCGCCGCCATTACTAGTAAAAAAAAAACCAAAAAAACCCAGAAATGAATTCTCATCATCCGTAAACGCAGCCACTTTTGCGCAAACCAATCAAGAAAGCTCTATTTGTGGGAAAAAAAGGACACAAATTTTGTTCAGGTACAACGTTGCATGACCGCGCAATTGTCAGTTAAAGCGACGCAGTGACGAATTGCAAAAAGTGCTCTGGTCCTAAAGTGGGAAATCCTTCCGGGGGGTGAAGTGGTTAATCATCAACCATGTGAGTTGCTAAATGTTGTACCTTCATTAAATGTAACCATATTGCTACACTTCTCTTTTATACTCTGTAGCTCCTGCTGGATTTTGTTTCTAATCCCCTTGTGGAGGCAGCCATTTGTGGATGGGCATTTTATGGTTACACAACCTATCACATTGCTATAATATTTTTATGTGGACTATAAACTGAAGGACTTATGAAAAAATGGTTGTGGAACGAATCATCTGAGTTTCTGTTATTTCTTATGAGGAAATTTGCTTTGGATTACAAGCATGTTTACGGAACGAATCATGCTCGCAATCCAAGGTTTTACTGTATTCAATATTTTTACTTTCACATTTATGTGCACAAACACTTGTAAGAGGCCAAAAGGTATAATAATGCACCTGTTTGCTGACAAGCATCCACTAAGAGGACAATTTTGGACCGGCTGTCTGGGCCCGATGAACAGGTTTCCTTTTGTACCGCCACACTCTTCATTGGAGGCCTCTTGCATTTAATCTGTGGCACCCCTTGCTGCGGAGGCTTGAATAACAAAAGAAAAAAAATATATACACTACTGATATGGTTAAATAAAATCTAAACAATTGGAAAACAGTTGGACAAGACACTGACTTTGTGGCTGGTTACAATATTATGAATGCCAATAAACGTGACGTGATCAAGGTTGAAAGTAAAGGACTCTATAAAGCGATAACAGCCAAGGGCTCAAGGAGAGTCAATAATGTTATTGCTGCAGATTTTGAAAGCCAACACACTGCAGTGACATAGGAGCAGCAGACCACAGGACAGAAAAATAAATAAAAGGTGGCAGGCTATCTGCAATGTTGCACTTTAAAGCTAAAAGGTTCCTTTTATTCTGGTTTTCTGATATGCCTAGGAATTACCCCCAGCCATTTTGGATGGCATTATACAGATGGCATTACTGTATTAACCCTGAATGTTTGCTGCCGCGGTGTGCTCTACAGTCCTCTATCTATTGTGGGGGGTTAGCTCAAGGGGGATCACCTTCCCTGGGAAAAAGGTAGTCTAAATGGCAGGTTTTCTTAAAAGCTGACTTGTAGCCAGTTTTATTTTAAAAGGCTGCATGAAAACAAAAACAAACAAAATAGAAAATAAATCTTCACCATCCAGGTTCTTACTAAACATCTTCAGTTTCCCTAACTGAGCGGTGAAGGGCTTCTCCCAGTCACCCACAAAACAAAGACCATGCAAAACTTTTGTTTCAGTCATAAAGCAAACTTTAGTTCAAGCTCTCTCAGGTTTGATGGCTCCTGGGTGCCAGGCCAGAGCAATCATCTGATCCAGACCTGCTTCCTTTATACCACCTGTTGATGGACAGAAGTGGACCGCAAAATCTGGTCCGGATCCCACCCTGCCAAGGTGGCTGGTAAAATCCGGACCGGATTCCAGCTTAGTTTCCTGCAAGTGAACGCATGAGAGGTAAAACACAACATCCATCCATCACCTCGCCTTTCATAACGCCACACTATGTATGCTACAATATTCATAATACATTTTCTCATCTTTACAAAGAAAGCTTAGAATGCAATTTATATATTCTTACTAAAATTATCATTTAAAGGGGGGGGTGCCCCTAATCATGTGCAATGCGCACAATTTAAGTGCGCTAATGTGGGGCTCAAGGTATTAAAAAAGGCGATACACCTCTTCACCACTTGTCAAATGCTCTGAAGAGCATTCTGAACGTGGATTGCTTTTCAGCGAGCAACGGTTGCATAAACAAGAACTAACACTTCTATAAGAAAAAGCATTGCACATTCCACCCATCTGACCTCACCCCTCTCATGTGTGTCCTGGGCTTCCCATGGGAGCCCAGGATGTCCATTGTTAGAGTTTAGATGTATAGCAACAGGAAACCAAGAAGCATTCATTCCGTTTTCCCTGTGATTAATGAACCTAAAAATGCTCAACCCTGAGCAATTTTGGGTTCTGAGTTGCCATGTCCTGGCCTGTGTGGAAAGAAAAAAAAAAAAAACCACAGCAGATCAAAGACAGAGCATAAGTAAACAACGATAGTGTAATACATAATCAGTATCTCTGTGCACACCTGAGTAAGGCCCCTTTCACACGTCAATGCATCTATGTGGAAAAATGTATGCAAATGGATGATCATCCATTTACATTCACTTCCATCAACATTAGGTTTTTGGAACGGATCAAAGCCTTATTTTTCTTCCGTAAAAATAAATAAATAAATAAAAAACAAAAAAAACACAGATTGGATGAGAAACGGATGTAAGCGGAAAAGCAGTCCATTTTTGCATGAAAAAAATGGCTTCGGGATTCAAGACGTTAAGGACTTTAGCTGGTGGAATTAAAAAAAAAACGGATGTAAACCAGATGACAAGCTGACAAAAATGTCATAGGTTTTTTTCTTTGAAAAAACATGGCTAAACTGATAAAATGAATGGTCAGCATGTGTGAAAGGGGCCTAAGAATAATCCATAAACAATTACAGTTAACTCTAAACTGATGAGCCGTGAAGGTTTTTAAAGCACCACCAGTGGACAACTTTAAGGCTGCTTTCACACCGGGCGGGGTGGCAGGTCCGTTAGCGGCAAAGTGCCGCTAGTTTTAGTAACTTGCGCAGTTTAGGAGATATTCACTGTATCCGCATGTGCTGACGTCATCAGCACATGCACACTGAAGAAACGGCCTGGGGGTGCTGATTCTTCAGAGCTTGTGCCGTGACCAGCGGCTCCCATGCGCATGTGCGGGAATGACGCCATCGCGGCTCCGACCAATCACCGCGCCAAAGCACGTGAACCCAGAAATTACTCTGGGAGACATGTCACCGGTCACACCGGTGTGCGGGCAGCGGTGCAACAGCTTCAAACTAAGGCAAGTATTTCATAATGAGCTAGTATGCGATGCATACTAGCTCGTTATGCCTTTATCTTGCAGTTTGTTTGTTTTTTTGTTTTTAGAGTTTACAACCACTTTAAAGTAAATAAGTTTGTCAACGTTTTAAGAGAACTTGCAATTTTAGGTCTTGACATATTTTATGCAAGTCATCTTTTGTATTTTATAGAACGTATGAAATTTTTTCTTGTGTCTGTGCGCACTAGAATGAATATAAGGCAGGGATCACACTATATGAGGAACAGCTTACAGAAGGGGGTCCGGGGCATCCCTGTTCTTCGTTTCACAGGGGAATCAGGCCTGAGTTTTTGCCTGAAAAACCTAGCCAGACGCACAGGACCCTTCTGCAGTGCGCTCCACGGCCACCCTGGAGATGCGTGAACCGGCTTCATTGAGAACCGGTCACAATCTCCTGTCATGCGAATTGTATGCAGGGAAACCCAGATCCAATTCACATCAGTGTGAACCAGGCCTAAATGCATTTTAACTGAAAATTTAAATTTGATAAAAAGTCATGCTAATCACTCTAATATTGTGCAACAAACGATTTCAAGAACCAAAATTTTAATCTGAGCATTTACTACTTTCAGAAAATATATGCTGTGAATGTAAAGGCTCACGTTTTTTTTTTTTTAAAGATAAACATGTCATACTCAACTAGTCATCTTCTGGGGTTCTCCAGCCGTGGTCCGGGCTCCTCCTCTTTTCGAGTGACCACCGCGCTTCCCTGGGGTCACCCGTGCGGGCTCGCTCCCGAGTCCTGCTGTTCTGTGTATTCACACAAACAGCGGAACTCGGCCCCCCCCCCCCGTCTCCTGAGTAACAGGACTTGATTGACAGCAGCGGGAGCCAATGGCTCCCCAGCTATCAATCCAGCCAATGAGAACCGGAGCATCTCGAGTAAGCTGTGAGGCTGGTCCCCGCTGCGGGTTCGTTTTGGGCTCAAGTGAGTAAAGGGGGGCTGCTGCAAGTGAAAAGGTTTTTCACCTTTATGCATAGAATGCATTAAGGTGAAAAACCTTGAGGGTTTACATGTAAAAAACAAAAAAAAAACAATGTTACTATAGTAGGTGTGCAAAAAATAAATCAGGGGGGCCCCAGCAGTAAATTTATTTTGCCCACTTAAACTGCTTTACTTATTTTGTCTGAACTTAAGCTTTGACTCCGAGAATCAAGGGTAAGAGGACACCTCAGGTCCTGACTAGTGGTGCACCGAAATAAAAATTTCAGTATGCACTTGGCCGAGACTGAAATTGACTGTTTTTAAAAACATATATAGGTTTATACATGTTTGTATTATATTCAACTTTTTAATGAATATCACGAATTTAAAGGAATATGAATTTATTGCCGACCATTAATCAGCACATTTTGAAGTGTTAAAAATGTTGCTTGCAGCATTTATGGTGCATATTTGGCAAGCCACACCAAAAACGCACCTCCCCATTGAAATGCATTGAAAATGCAGCAAAGAATGCATCAAAAATGCACCCTATGAAAAAAGACACCATAAGCAAGGTAAAAACGTGGCAAAATTGCAACGTTTTCGGCAGCCATTATCAGCACTTTTTATCAGCACAACGCTGAAAACCCTTTTTTCTGCCATTAGTATTTGGCGGCCAAAATTTCGGTGCATCACTAGTCCTGACAGTTGCTGCCCTGTCAACTACCTGCCAGAATTTTGTGTAAGCACAATCTGGACCAGTTCTCTTTAAATACTTATACTTGGAAAGCAAGGCAAGTACTTACTTTGTGGATAAGGGGCGGTCTGGAGGTATTTCTGCTTCGCTGGTTCGATAAAACGTTGATCGGAGTTTGTTGGTTTGTCCGGTCATTGCAGTCGACAGAGATTGCATTGACGGCATTGGTTGCCTGAAGAGGTGTGGTGTAAGTAGTAGGGATTGGATGGTAAAATCCCATGACTTGAGCACAAGGTGCAGGCATTAGCTGGTAGTACATGTATTCTGTTGATACAGGTGGCTGAGCAGGTACAATAGGATAAGCAAGGTAAGGCCCAGGAGGGTTCGAGTTTGACTGTTGCCATCTTATATCATTAATATACAATGGAATTTGCCTGCAAGTAGAAAAAAAAATAATAATATTTAAAAGTGATTGTAAAGGCTTTTTAAAAAAAACAAAACAACAAACATATACTTACCTCCTCTGTGCAGTTGGATTTGCACAGAGCAGCCCGGATCCTCCTCTTCTCGGGTCCCTCTTCTGCTCTCCTGGCCCCTCCCTCTGGTGAGTGCCCCCTTAGCCAGCAGCTTGCTCCAGGGGGGCACCAGAGCCGAGTAAGAGCTCCGTGTATCCATTCAGACACAGAGCCCTGACCAGGCTCCGCCCCCTCTCCCCCCGATTGGCTGGCCGATTTTGATTGACAGCCACAGGAGCCAATGGCACCGCTGCCATGTCTCAGCCAATCAGGAGGAGTGTCTGGGACAGCTAAGACACTCGTAGACATCTCTGCAGAGGGAAGGGGCTCAAGTAAGTAATTAGGGGGTGCTAGGGAGAATGCATTAAGAAAAAAAAACCTTCTGCCTTTACAACCCCTTTAAGCACACTAAAGACGTAAAAATAGGTTTAAATATAAAAGATCACAGCTACATAATGCTGTAGAGTTTTTCGCTATCTAAACTATTGGACATATTTGGTAGGTGCAGGGAAAGACATCCAACCAATACAAAGTTCTAGTATAAGCCGTAAAAAAAAAAAAAAAAAAAAAAAGAAGAAGAAGAACACGGGATTTTTTTTGACTTACCGTAAAAGCGACTCTTAGGACTAAGTGGGACGTCCAAAAGCAGTGCCAAAAATGAGGGGTGGGTAACTGAACAGAACTACACCCAACTGAACCCTCGGCGAGGAACCACATGTGTCTTACACAGCCGCCTGCAAAAAACTTTGCGGCCAAACGCAGCATCCGAGGATGCTAAAACATCAACTTTGTAAAACTTTGAGAAAGTGTGCACAGAGGTCCAAGTAGCCGCCTTGCACACTTGAGACACAGACGCCCGATGTCAAAAAGCCCAGGAAGTGCTAATCATCCTGGTAGAGTGAGCCGTGACCGGAAAGGGAGGCTCCAGACCCCGAACAGCACAGGCTTGGGTCACCGTCTGTCTAATCCAATGTGGGATAGTGGCCGCCAAACCTTTGCGTGGGCCATCCAAAAAGAGCGTCTGACCTCCGAAAGGAGGTCGTGGACACCAGATACACCCGCAGGGCACGAACGACATCCAGGGAGTGCAAAGCAACCTCATTAGGGTGAGACAGGCACGGGCAAAGCGAAGGAAGGACAATGTCCTCATTTATGTGGAAAGATGACACCACCTTCGGCAAAAAGGAAGGTGATGGGCGCAAGACCGCCTTATCCTTATGTAGGACCAGATAAGGAGACCTACGAGACAGAGCCGCCAACTCAGACACCCGCTGGGCGGGTGTGATAGGCACCAGGAAAGCCACTTTCTGCGAAAGCAATTGCAGAGAGATTTCCCTGATAATCTCAAAGGGCGGCTTCTGAAGCACCGAGAGGACCAAATTGAGGTCCCATGGCGCCAAAAGCGACCGTACCCGGGGGGCAACATGCCAAACCCCCTGCATGAAAGTACGAATCAATGAATGCGTTGCCAAAGGATGCAAAGAAAAAAAAAAAAAAAAAATCGCCAGAGCAGAAACCTGACACATGATAGTGCTCAGGGCCAGTTTCTGGTTGAGGCCCTTCTGTAGGAAGGCCAGAACGAGACACAGAGAAAGAACGAGGATTCCACCCCCCGGGTTCACACCAGGCGATGTAAGCCTTCCAGGTGTGGTGGTAAATCTTATGTGACTTGGTCTTACGGGCCTTCAACAAGGTAGGAATCACCGAGTCCGAGACCCCTCGATCCCTCAACACCTGGGATTCAATAGCCAGGCCGTTAAACCCAGGGAGGGTAAAGCAGGATGCAGGATGCGTCCTGGGACAGAAGATCCTCACGAAGCGGGAGCCGCCAGGAAACGCCCAACACCATCCGTACTATGTTTGCGTACCAAGGACGCTGTGGCCAATCTGGAGCTACCAGAATGGTTGGTAAACCCTCCGCTTCTATTCTGCGCAGAAGCAGTTTCAGAGGAGGAAAGGCATAGATGAGTCGATACCGAGCCCACGGAGCTACAAGAGCATCCGCCGCGTCCGCTAGGGGGTCCCTTGTCCTGCTCACGAAGGTCCGCACCTTCCGATTGAGACGGGACGCTAGTAAGTCCACGTCCGGGACACCCCATCTCAGACAAATCTGATGAAACACATCCGGGTGCAGGGACCTCTCTCCCTGGTCCAGGCGTTGACGACTGAGATAGTCTGCCTGCCAATTTTCTGTGCCCGGTATGTGGACGGCAGAGATTGCCGGAACGTGAGTTTCTGCCCACCGCAGGATGCAAGCTACCTCAGAGGCCGCAGCCGAGCTTCTCGTCACGCCCTGGTGGTTCACGTATGCCACGGCCGTGACATTGTCCGACTGAAACCGGACAGGGCACCCATGTAGTCTCGACGTCCAATGGGAAAGGCAGCACCAAATCGCCCGCAATTCCAGGACATTGATCGGGAGACGAGACTCCTCCGGAGACAACCGTCCCTGGGCTGAGAGCAGCCCCAGGACTCCACCCCAGCCTGTCAGGCTAGCGTCCGTCGAGATCACTGTCCAGTGAAGGGGGAGGAAGGACTTCCCCGACTGAAGAGCCGGGGACCGTAGCCACCAGAGCAGCGAGGCCCTTACTTGGTGATCCATCCTGATCACCCGATCCAGGGAAGATGGGGACTGGTCCCATCTCAGGAGAAACTCCAGTTGCAGAACCTGGGTGTGGTACTGAGCGTAAGGGACCGCCTCGAAGGAGGCCACCATGAGGCCCAGAACCCGGATGCAAAACTGGAGTGAGGCCCATTTCTGGGACAACAGAGACCGAACCGCCGACTGAAGCGTCAGCCGCTTGGTTGGCGGAAGGAAAACCTTCGACTGGGCTGCATCCAGGATCAGCCCCAGATATTCCAGGCGGTAAGACAGAATCAGAACCAACTTCGGGAGGTTGATCACCCATCCGAACTCCTGCAGTGTGCAGGGTGATCGTCACATTGTCCCTGAGCACTGGAGCCGACTCCGCTCGCAGGAGAAGGTCGTCCAGATACGCCACCACCGCGATGCCCCTCTGCCTCAGCAGGACCAGGGCCAGCAGTTGGGTGAAAACCCGAGGCGCAGATGCCAGGCCAAACTTGGGGGCCACGAACTGGTAGTGATCCTCCCCAACCGCAAAGTGCAGGAATTGCTGGTGCTGGGCGCAGATGGAAACATGCATCTTTGATGTCGAGGGAGGCCAGGAAATCGCCCTGGTGCAGGGTCGCCACTACCGAGCGGACCGACTCCATACGAAAACAGTGGAACCGCACAAACTTGTTGAGGTCCTTCAAGTCCAAGATGGGACAAACCCCATTCTTTAGAACCACAAAAAGGTTGGAAAAAAACCCTTGGGAACGTTCCGCCGTTGGAATGGGAACAATCACCCCTTGACCCAGCAGGTCCTGCACAGCCCCGAACAGGGCCCACAGCCTGCCCGCAAGCAGCTGCAGGTTGGAGGCAAAGAACCTGTCTGGGGGGGCGGGACCGAAATTCTATGCTGCACCCCGAGGAGACCACCTCGAGCACCCAGTGGTCCGAGATGCGGGAGGACCACCTGTCTGCGAACCCCAAGAGACTCCCCCCACCCGAACACCGGGCGGGGGCAACCCTTCATGCGGAGGAGACCTTGTCCTCTGGCTTGGCGTGTTTACGTGGCCAGGAAAGCTTCTGTCCACCCCCGGGGGCCCTTGTGGGCAGAGAAGTGGCCCTGTCGGCAAACTCCTCCTAGACTCCGGGAGAAAGGTGCTCTTCCCTCCCGTGAGATTTTTGATCATCTCATCCAAGGGGTCACCGAAGAACCGCACCCCCCCCCCCCCACCTGGAAAGGCAAGTCCACCAGGGCCTTCTTAGAAACCTGGTCCGCGAACCAACACTTCAGCCAAAGCCACCGCCTGGCCACCACCGAGACCGCGGACGCCTTAGAGATCAGGGGGGTCGCGTCCAGGGTTGCATCGCCCAGATACTGAGCCCCTTGGATCATGCGATCTGCAAGATCCACACACTCAGGAGACGCCTGCGTCTTGCACAACTCGCTGTGTAGCAGTCCTCGGATGCTGCGTTTGGCCGCAAAGTTTTGCAGGCGGCTGTGTAAGACACATGTGGTTCCTCGCCGAGGGTTCAGTTGGGTGTAGTTCTGTTCTGTTACCCACCCCTCATTTTTGGCACTGCTTTTGGACGTCCCACTTAGTCCTAAGAGTCGCTGTGCCTGTCGACGAACCAAAGAGAAAACTGGATTTTTTTGACTTACCGTAAAATCCATTTCTCTGAGTTCGTCGACAAGCACAGCACCCACCCCTCTGGATGTTGCACTGCTTGTTACGAACTGAGCTAGCAGAGCTGGGTGGTGGGTTATCTGCCAGTGGGGACTGCCCCCTGGGAGGGGCTGTGTCTGTTACTGTTCTTTTTTGCTGTTAGAACTGCCTGTTGTGCCTAGTAAACTCCTGAAGAGGACAGTATAACCCACTTAGTCCTAAGAGTCGCTGTGCCTGTCGACGAATGAAAGAGAAAAAAAAACAATTGACAAAAGTAGAAATATTGCAAAAAGCCATAAATCTTCATGTTACTTTAGCAGTAAATAAAATATAAAGCCTGAGTGGTCACCATGGACAATCAATTTTGTTGCAGTTTTGCTTTTTCCATTGCCTGTAACTAGCTTGCACAATATTATTGCTATGGGGGTGTAGAAGAAGTAATATAAATAAAGTAAAGGTTAACACCGTGCACACACAATTTAGTGCACATATGTCAAACACAAGGCCCTCCAAGTCTTGTCATGTGGCCCTTGCACCCAGTTTTGCAGAGGGAACTCCATAGAGCCACCTCCGGCCCTCACCCTCAACTATTGCTTGTAAACACAGAAGCCTTCTGGGGGGGGGGGGGGGGGGTTGGCAT
>BLSH010484370.1:198896-210355 GCA_018402905.1 Glandirana rugosa | reverse complement strand
CACACACACACACACACACACACACTATACATACACACACAAAGGACACAGGGTTCCTGTGTCTCCCCTTTAGGAGTCTACCTGTCGACAGTGGCCTTGTCCACAGGGGTAATCTTCTGAAGGGGGAGATCAGATCGTTGTTGACATTGGATATCCTAAGGACAGGAGGAGGGGGGGAAATAAAATAAAAAGAGTTCAGCAGAAGGTCCTGTCGGAGACTCTGGAACCCGAGGAGGGGAGGCCTGTCCTTTGTGTAGGGGTTAAAATTTATTTTCCGTCAGGAGGTCCGGTGTATGGAGTCATAAACACAAAGGAGGCCTTCCTATCCTGTGGCCTGGAGGACTGCCTTTTATTTAAAATTGGGGATGTGTTTCCTGTCCGGAGGGGAGGAGCCCAAGGTCTCAGAGGCTGTCCTGGAAGACGACTTGAGAAAAATAAAATAAAGGGGGGGAGGAGGACAGGAATCCTATAGGTTACAGTTGTTGCTAGACTAGAGGGGGAAGTCTTCTAATGGGGACACCTGTTCCGGTGACAGCTGTCCATCTGAGGATTTCCCCTCTGTGTCCTTGGGACACAGGAAACACACACATACATATCACACACACACACACACACACACACACATAGTTAGTGTACATATGTGTGTGTATGTATGCACACACACGCACACATTTATTTTAGAGCTGCACAATTAATCGTATTAAAATCGCCATCTCGATTCACCCCCCCCCCCCCCCCTGCGATCTCCATCAGTCATTACCGCTATTTTCAGTGAAGTTAATGGAGTCCGACTGGCGGGGCGACTCAGCGCGACTTGACAGTAATAAAAGTCAATGCAAGTCGCCTGAAGTCTTGCGTTCCTTCTAGTTAACCTGCAAGGAACATGTCATGTAATTTCCGGGTCCCCAGTGACATTTTCCCCGGCCGCCGAGGCCGGGAAAGAATGTAATGCAGATGTGCATTGCATTACATTCAGTGGAGCACAAGTAAGACATGGAGGGTCTGCATGTCTCATTAAAGAGAACCTGTCACCAAAAAAAAAAAAAAAAAATCATCACATAGGTGACTTTTTGTCCCCTGTGATGGAATAAAAAAAAAAATAAAACAATTTGAAATTGTAAAAAATTAAAGTTACACCTAAGCACATAAAATCCACCCCCCCCCCCCCCCAACATATACGCACATACACCTGAAAACGTTGATTGCGATACACATTACATATCGCTGTGCGCGCCCGAATAAGAGCAATAAAATTCTAGCACCAGACCTCCTTCGTAAAGCTAAACTAATGACTTATAGGGGGCTTTTAAAGTGTCGCTTATGGAAAATCTAGGATACTCACATGTTGAGTGTCTATTTACTCGGTGCAACCTCAGCTTTTATATTTTACAAGAAATTGGGAAATGTATTGTGTTTTCGTGCCCCCTAAAATTTACTTTTGATTGTTTTTTTTTACTGAAAAGTTTTCCTTCCTAGACCTTTGCAGTAATATTGTGTGACATAAAAAATTGGGACTACACCATTTTATTCTCTAGGGTGTCTGCTTCCAAAAAAATACATCATGGTCGGGGGTTTCATGTAATCTTCAGGACTAAAATGATTTTTTTAAACTTGTGCAAAAAAGGCAAAAACAGCTCTGGCTGTGAAATGATTAAATAAGTTAAAATGCTCCCGAAGGTCACATGTTCCACTCGTAAGATTTGTTACAAAAAAAACTGGCTAACTTTTTTAGCTTGGTCCTAAATTCAAAGCAAATTTGTCAAGCCCTGCATTACTGTGTTTGAAATCTGTGTTTGGGGTGCCATTAACAATGTGCTTGCCCCCATGCAGACGCAAAGGCAGTGTATTTTGAATGCAGTGAGGGGAATGCGCACAGAACCCTCCTTTCCTGCACCCGTTCTGGTGTGAACTTCCCCAAGCTGACAAGAAAGGGGTTGCATACAAGTGTAGCAGGCAAGAATCCCATTTCTCAACCACAAGCCAATTTATAATTACTTAAAACGGAGTTCCACCCAAAAGTAGAACTTCCACTTTAAAACGGAACTTCAGTCATTTTTACATCTTTCCATCTATTAAATCCTCTGCCCTTGTTGTTTTAACTTCGGATAGTGAAACTTTTTTTTCTGCCAGTAAATACCTTATACAGCCCACTTCCTGTTTCTTGTCTGGTAAAATGCCTCGGCGTTTGACATCATGCCAGGAAGGGGTGAGTGAGTCATGAGAGGGCCAATGAGAGCTGCAGAGTTGAAGGTGTGCCTGTGTAAACCAAGGAAGTGAACAGGCAGCAGCTTCTGCTGCCCTCAGTTAAAATGATTGCAGCCAGACTTAGTGGGAGGAGATTTCTGCAGCATATCTGGCAAGTACAGAATCACAGTATATATAAAATAATATGCAAAGTGGTTGGAGGGAAGCTTCAGAATGTCAAAGAGGTTTTTATTACAAATTATGTGAGCAGACTGCAGTTCCTCTTTAACCACTACAGCCCCGGAAGGATTTCCCAGGTTAGGACCAGAGCACTTTTTGTGATTCGGCACTGCGACATTTAATGGACTATTGCGCGGTTGTGTGGCGTTGTATCACGAAATTTGCGTCCTTTTTTTCACACAAATAGAGCTTTCTTTTGGTGGTATTTGATCACCTCTGTGTCATTTATGATCACCGCTATAAACAAAAAAAGAGCGACAATATTTCAAAAAAAAAAAAAAAAACATTTCTTACTTTTTGCTAAAATACAAATTCAAAAAAATAAATAAATAAATTATAAAAAAACAAAATGTATTCATCGGTTTTGGTCAATTTATATTCTTCCTCATATTTGTGGTAATTAAAAAAAAAAAAAAATGTATTCAGCGTTTATTGATTGGCTTGTGCAAAAGTTGCCGCGTTTACAAAGCATGAGAATTCATTTCTGACATTTTTACAATTTTTTTTTTTTACTAGTAATGGCGGCGATCTGCGATTTTTAATTGGGACTGCGACATTGCAGTGGACATGTCGGACATTTTTGACATTTTTTTGGGACCAATGACATTTATACAGCGATCAGAAATGTAAGTATCCATGGATTACTGTGTAAATGCCATTGGCAGGGAAGGAGTTAACCTGTAGGGCGCAGGGAAAGGGTTAACGGTGTTCCTTAGGTGTGTTATAACTGTGAGGGGGCTAGGCTGGCAGGAGCACCAGAGATCTAACTGATCCAGAGTACAGGGATCAGTAGAACTCTCAAATGCCGCCTGTCAGAACAGGAAACCGCTGTGTTTACATCAGTGGTTCCCTGTTCTGGCTCTGTCACAGTCGCCAGCGGACATCGAGGGAGCGTGTGACGGGCACGAGCGCGTGCTGCGTGCTCGCTCCCTAGCACTAAAGGGATGACTATAAGAGTTGATTCGCGGGACAGAACCACGCTCTCGCCGCTTATAGTCGTATGGTGGTCAGCAAGTGGTTAAGGACTCCTGGACCCCTGACATGCCACATTTGGAATCTTTTTTTTTTTTTGGGTGGGGGGAATGGGTACCTAGTTTTGACAGGTACCCAGCTCCCACTTCACTCTTCCGCTCCAGCCGCCTAGGCGACTCGAGCGGAGGATCTTCTCTCCTCCTCCCTCCCTGCAATCTTCTGGGACACATAACAGGTCCCAGAAGATTGCATGGCCATTGAGGGGGGCACAGCGTGACTCGCGCATGCACAGTGTGCCCCCCGGCTGTGAGGGCTCTAGCTGTCACAGCTGGGTGCCCACACTTGTGATGCCGAGGAAAGGGAGAGAACCAAGTGTTCGGGTGGCCGCATCGCTGGACCGTGGGACAGGTGAGTGTGTGTTTAGATACACTTTTTGTAGCTGTTGACATTTAATAAAACATAAAACCGAGTGCAACTCCACTTTAAGCCCGGTACACACAATGAGATTATCGGATGAATAATCATCCGTTTTTTGTTGCATGCTAGTCTCATATCGAAAGTGAAGAGGTTACTCAATGTACAAATAAATCTACGACAGAATCCAACGTCAGAAGTGATGTCATGTGATGGATTGGATTGTAAAGTATTCTTTCATTTCTGAGCATGCGTAGTCTTGCTCTTACTTTTATTTTCGGACAAAAACTGTACTAAGTAAACAAAAATTGGACATTGTGTTCACGTAAAATAAAAATTTTATAGCCTGCACCTTCAGGTTTTGTCATCTGAAAAGTTGGAATCGGCTGCTGAAAGCACTATACTAACGATCGTTTGTTGTATGAAATTTTACTTCACACACACACACAGATTTGTCTCATTCCACTCATGGATGGAGGACCCTCCACTGACAGTTACAGTGCCGCAGCTGACTGACTGCCACAACACGGACCCCACCTGCTATCACGGAGGGGAATAAACCAGGGGGTGCAGAGAGAGGTGCACAGTGATGTGGTACACCCCAAACATGGCTGTAACGTTACTAAAGGTCAGCGTATCCTGTAAAATTGCCAGCATCTACCAGGAAATGAACAGACGCACATGTATGGACGTCGTTTCCTTAGTGCGGTGTTTTCCCATTCATGGAATTACACCCGTGTGCGTGCGTCTGTAAATGCAGGTACCAGTGTGTACAAGTCTATACCGGTATACAGCACTTTATGTCAATACTGTCCTATGGGCAAAGGTGGTAGTAAACCGCAGCATGTAAAACAGAAAAAAAATCCCCTGCAAGGCAATGGTATAATGTGCTAGTAGGTATTGCATGCTAGCACATTATGAAATACTTACCTTAGAGCAGAGCCCCCCAGCGGCGTGCGGTCATCACTGACAGGGCTTCCATCTTTACCCAGTTTTACTTCCGGGTTTGCAGCTCAGCCACTCCTGCGCATGCACATGGGAGCCCTCAGCTCTGGCACGGAGCTCTGCAGGTCGGACACAGCATGCCGCACCTTCACATCGCATGCGTCAGTGACATCACCAACTGCATCCAGTGTGAATATCTCCTAAACTCCGTCCATACAGATGTATATTGGGTGTATGAAACTTTTGAAAGTTAATTAAAAAAACAAAAAATAAAATAATCTTATGATCCAACCATGAAGTTCCTCACTCAGGCACTTCCTAGGGGGGTGCGACTGTCTTCCAATGCCACTCCTGAGTAAGGATGGGCTCAGGTGTGCTCATATTGGCATGTGCCCGAGCCTGCCGGGAAGTGAACCCTGCACTGTGCCAATCAGAGGCAGTGAGACATTTTCCCGATGCGTGGCTGCAGCCTCAAATGTCTCATTGCCTCTTATTAGCGCAGTGCAGGGTTCACTTCCCGGCAGGCTCGGGCACGTGCACTTGCGAACACGCCCGAGCCCATCTTTACTCCTGAGTTGTCCCATGCACCCCTGAGGAAGACTAGAAGACTACAGACAGCCATACCCATACTGCCCAGGCATGCCCCACCGCTAGCACTATCAGGAAGCCGCTCCAAAACAACAACATGCAGCTGATGCAGAACGTTCATGTAGACAAGAAAACCAAGAGAGTCTGGAGGGGGTCAGAGGCCCCTTACACACGGCCATTCCGTAAAGGTCTGTCTGTCAGTTTTACAGGCGGACCTGAACGGATGCTCCATGCACCTCTATGGAGCAATGGATGTCAGCGGTGACATGTCCACTGACACCGGCCGCTTTCCGATCCGCTCCTCTACCATAAACCCGACGGATGGAAACCCCATTTTTCCATCTGTCCGGGGATCGGATCGGATGACCACAGACAGGTGGATCTGTTTTCATCCGATTTCCTATAGAGAAGTGCAGGGCTCTGACAGATCTGTCTCAGCATAGTGAGCGGAGATGGATCTGTCATCCACCGGCTCAACGTATCGATCCCCGCTGAGCAAAGCGGACCCTGCACACAGACACGGCTGTGTGAAAACAAACCACAGCTGTCTATGATACAAAGTCCAAATGTCATGTGGTCAGGGGTCTTATCTTACTGTACACATAATACATGTAACACACAAGACTGCCGGGGACAGGGAGCACCAATGTACTTTGTATTGGTGTCAGAACTCTCCCATCGGGGCTAACTGACACCAACATTCCTCTCTATACAGGAAGATAATCTTCAACCTGCCCATACACTATACAATGGGGTTGATTTACTAAAACTGGAGAGAGCAAAAACTGGTGCAGCTTTGCATGCTAGCCAATCAGCTTCTAACCTCAGCTTGTGCAATCAAACTTTGACAATAAAACCTTGAAGCTGATTGGTTTCTGTTTGGAGCTGCACCAAATTTTGCACTTTCAAGCTTTAGTAAATCAACCCCAATGTGTACAATCTACCAACACTATGGAATAGGAGGACAAACTATAACAACCCATTCAGTTTACATCAAACCTGGCAAGATCTTGCACTACATAGTTGTTGGCAGATTGTACAATCAGATTTTGAAGTCACTTTTCAGCTCACCTCGGACGTTGCAATCTGTCAGCACAATTTCCTTCAGATCTACCAACAACGATGTAATACAAGTGCCTGTCTGATTGTATACAGAGGGACTGAATAGATTAAATAAGTCTTCAGTGAAGATGCACCAAAATTTCAGCAGCCGAAGCATATCGGCTGAAAATACGGTTGTCTGCATTTTGCCAATAGAGAAAAAGGTGCCGATAATGACGCCGAAAACGCTTTTGCTGCGATTTTACTGTGCTTATGGTGTGTTTTTCATAGGTCATGTGGCTCAAAAAACACATCAAAAATGGGTGCGTTATTGATGGATACTTGCTGCGTTTTCAATGCATTTAAAAACGGGGAGATGCGTTTTTGGTACTTTTTTTTTAACCGACCAAAAATGCAGCAACCAAAATACAACGATCCTGGCCTTTCCAGCTTAGTTCACGGGCATTGTTTACATCCGGAGACCCGGACGTGATACAACGTGCGCCCAGGCCTCCGAGAGCCATAGAGATGGCCGGGGACCATCTGTGCCTTGGAAATCTCTGGTACTTTCTTCCAGCGGCAGCCGATTCCTTCTCCCATCCACCGATCGCTCAGGTGAGTCGGGAGAAGCATTGGAGGGTGACTGGGGGGGGGACGTCCCCTGTAAGAAAGATCAAGCAGCTGAACTGCCGCTATGATCGTTCTTACGGTGACAGGAATCGCGCGCTGAAAAAAGATGATATCTCAATGATGACTGCAGGTGCCGGCATCAGTGAGATATAACCACTGAAAGCCAATGACATCAACTGACGGTGACCCGATGCAAAGTGGTTAGCCCCTTGAGGACCACCTGACCACAATATACTGAGGATGAACGGCCTATGCAGGCAAAGTGATGTACTGCTATGTCGCTGACGTCCCGGGTTCAGGGAGCGCACGTGCGTGCCCCACCGCTAACACCCGCTGTGATTATACACAGTGGAAGACTGTCAACAGGTCCCGGACAATGATTCATGGCAGGGACCTGCTGGTCTGCTGTGTCCAATCACAGCCCAGAGCTCTGTGTTAACAATCAACACAGAGCGATCTCTGGGTTTCTTGTCCCTGCAAAACAAGGAGAAGGAACAAAGATTTTTAGTAAAAATCAGCACACAATACACATGGTTAGGAACACATTTAACCCCATGATTGCCCCTGATGTTAACCCCTTCCCAGCCAGTCTCCTTAGTACAGTGACTGTGTATAGTATTATCACTGATCACTGTATTAGGCTTAATGCACACAGGACGCTTTTTAAACCTCTCCTGAACGATTTTTTGACAGCTAGAAGCCGCTTAAAAACGGCCGTTTAGCTGTGTTTTACATGCCGCATTCGCGTCTAGGAGTTACCTCGTTTATCAGCGTGTACAAGCTGTTACAGGCATTTGGCGTTTCAAATGCCTCTGAATTCCCGTCCAAACTCATTTTTGTGAGTTCCAAAAGAAGCTTCTAAAAACTCAACTGCCTAGAAACCACTGTAAACTACACTGTGTACTGATAAGATAACTGAGGAGAGTTCAGGGGCAGCTGGAAAAAATGCCCAACTGCTCCCTAAGTGTCACTGGAGATGTCAGTGGCAGTTAGTCCCCCAATGTTAGTGCCAGATTGCCTGCCGCACTATCGCAGGCTTACTATAAGTTGCTGATCATCTCTATTACTAGTAATAAAAAAAAATCCATTATAATAAATATATACACACACACACACACACTCCATAGTTTGTAGGTGCTATAAAAAACTTTCACGCAAACCAATCATTGTACACTTATTAAAGTTTTTTCCCCTTTTTTTTCTCCCTGCAAAGTAAAGGCATAATGTGCTAGTATGCATTGTATACTAGCACATTATGTGAAACTTACCTGCAAACGAAGCCCTCGTTGTCCCCGTTGCAGGCCGCATCCATCTTCGCCCGTCTTCCTTCCACGGCCGAGGACTCCGGCTATGTGATTGGCCGGAGCTGTGTGACATCACTCCTGCGCGTGTGGGAGCCGCCGGTTACGGCACAGGCTTCTGAAGAAAAGGCACAGGCCGCTGTTCCTTCAGAGCGCATGTGTGGATGATATCATCAGCGCAGTATACAGTAAATATCTCCTAAAAGGTGCAAGTTTAGGAGATATTTACAGTACCCATAGGTAAGCCTTATTATAGGTTTCCTATAGGTACAGAGTATAACGAAAGCTATACAACCACTTTAAGGGCCAGCTCACATCACGAATTGCAGAGCAGCATGCTGTGCGTTCCTGTGCGATTCACATGCGATCCGGGTGCGGTGCCATTTCAGCCTGAATCGCACTAAAACTAGTACATGCAGAGCTTCTGAAAATGCACAGCAACCAGATGACATGATGTACAATGCAGTCCAGGGCAGGCAAAGGCACCGTGTTTGGGGGGTCACTAAACCAACACTGACATTCATTGCAGGTGCAGTGCGTCTTGATGGCGGTGTGGGGTGCACGCGGTGCAGGTCTCCGGCTGTGGGTGAGCATGGACTCTGAAGGGCCGGCACACACCATGTAGATGGGCCAGGTTTGTTTTCTCGGGAATGTTTTCGGCAGTCTGCACACGTCTGCCAGTCTTGCAGGAAAACAATAAAGGGGGACCGGTGTCACTTATCAAAATTGCATCGCATCAAACTGCATGGCAGTGCGATTCCATGCGTGCCGGGGGCTGCAGATGCACGGCGTTTGCTGGATGTGGGGGGGGTGAAGAATTAGGAAGGAATGTCCCCCCCCATGTGTGTGTGGAGGGGATTCAATCATCACACGAATGCTCTGATAATGACAATTTTCTAATAACATTCTACAGGTGTCATCAGGAGGTCGGCCATACACCATACAATCTGTGACCGGGAGATTGTACGATCTAAACCCACACAATCAGTGCTATATGGGGAGATCCTTCTACTAGAGATTGTATGGTGTGTGGTCACATCGGATCCCGGATAGGCTGTCATGTGTAGAAGGAGATCGCAGCAACAAGTGTAAGCTCTGCAGCCCAGGAGCGGAGCATGGAAAGGTCCCAGGACAGAGGGACAACCCTCCCCGGGGAAATCCCCATATGACAGTCCTGGCCTGGGACCGGTCCCTGTGGGGTAGCCAGGCTGGTCGGTGTACCTGCTCGTTCAGGTCCATGGTGCCCGGGCCTAGCTGTGCGGGGCTCCCCCCTCCTCTCTTCTCCGTCCTCTAGTCAGTAAGGGGAGCGGCGGCCTCGTCCATCCTCCCCGGTGTCCGCTCCTCTCCCCGGCCGTGTTGTTCTCCCCTCTGCTCGGCCTCTGAGCTCACCCCACCCCGAGCGGTCCGCCCACCACACGTCATAGTAGAACGAAGGCTCTGCGGGCCTGGGCGGAGCCGGGAAAGGTGACAGCGAGTCAGCTGAGACGGAGGCCGGGCCGGGACATAGTAGTGTGTGAGGGAGGAGGAGCGCCGCTCTGTGTACAGGAGGGAGCCAATCAGTGACAGAGCTCTGCTATAGGGACCCCGCCCTGTGTACAGGAGAGAGCCAACAGTGACAGCGCTCCGCTACAGGAATCCCCGCCCTGTGTGCAGGAAATAGCCAATCATGACAGCGCTCAAATACAAGGACCCGCCTTGTGAACAGGAGAGATCTAATCAGCGATAGCGCTCAACTACAGGAACCCGTCCTGTGTTCATTCACCAATGTATACAAAACCTGCAGGGACCCCGCTCTGGACTGAAATGTGCTCCTCCCCCAGAGCTCCCAACTGTCCCTGATTTGGAGCAATGTCCCTCTGCCCTTCTTTCCTCCTCATTTGTCCCTCATTTAGGTCTGATCTTTATAGTTGTATATAAAATGCACTTTTTATCTTTCAAAAAGTGTTTCCCAGTGCCATCCAATTTATAAATGCCTGCATTTGTATATTTAAAAAGGCGGTATAAAGGAACAGTAATGATAAAATAAAGCACTTGTGGGTTTAACCAATCATTTTTTTCATATAATACTCCTTAATGGTCAGTTCACACCACATACAGTCCAGTGCGTTTTTTTCTGCATCAAAAACGCATGGAGAGTAGGTTATATGGTTTTCAATGTTCACACCAGTGCAGTCAGTTTCAGTGCAGTCAGTTTCAGTGCAGTCAGTCTCAGTGCAGTCAGTCTCAGTGCAGTCAGTCTCAGTGCAGTCAGTTTCAGTGCAGTCAGTCTCAGTGCAGTCAGTTTCAGTGCAGTCAGTCTCAGTGCAGTCAGTTTCAGTGCAGTCAGTTTCAGTGCAGTCAGTCTCAGTGCAGTCAGTTTCAGTGCAGTCAGTTTCAGTGCGTTCCGGCTGCAGAAAAAAAAAGTAGAACATGCTGCATTTTTTCTGCACTGAACTGTACTGGAACGCAGTAAAACGCATCAAAAACGCACTGCAACTCACATGTCCTTATTTTTAGTCAGGGTCCTTTCACACCAGCGGATCCTTCAGATGCGTCTGTCATTTTTTCAGGTGGGTCTAAACAGACGCTCCATTGTCCTCAACATCCAATCCACTCCGATCCGCCAAATACAGACGGATGGAAACCTGCACCGAGTGCAGAGGCTGTCCTGTCATCCGCCGGCTCAGCGGGGATAAACGGATGGATCCCTGCTGAGCAGCGGAGCTCCTTTCATGTGAAAGGAGCCTAAAGAAAAAACGAGGGAAAAAACTGCACTGGAAAGCACCAAAAACGAGTCAAAAACATGCATGCAGGAAAGCATCCGGACTGCGTTTCGATGGTGGGAACTGGCCCTTAAGGGGGCGTGGCAGGGGTGTGTCCTATGCCTACAAACTATTGCTGATAGGTGTCCCTCATTCCCGTCTCAAAAAGTTGGGAGGTATTCTCCCCTATATAAATGACCGTCCTCGCCCCCCCCCCCATATCATAGTCCTCACCACTGTACTCGCCCCCCCATATCATAGTCCTCACTTACCGTACTCACTCCCCCATATCATAGTCCTCACTTACCGTACTCACTCCCCCATATCATAGTCCTCACTTACTGCACTACCCCCCCATATCATAGTCCTCACCACTGTACTCGCCCCCCCATATCATAGTCCT
>BLSH010484370.1:185557-197877 GCA_018402905.1 Glandirana rugosa | reverse complement strand
CCCCATATCATAGTCCTCACTTACCGTACTCACTCCCCCATATCATAGTCCTCACTTACCGTACTCACCCCCCCATATCATAGTCCTCACTTACCATACTCACCCCCCCAGATGGCAGTGTATCAGCACTGTATGGCAGTGTATCGGCACTGTATGGCACTGTATTGGCACTGTATGGCAGTGTATCAGCACTGTATAGCAGTGTATCGGCAGTGTATCAGCACTGTTTGGCAGTGTATCGGCACTGTTTGGCAGTGTATCGGCACTGTATGGCACGGTACCAGCACTGTATGGCAGTGTATCAGCACTGTATAGCACTGTAACAGCAGTGTATGGCAGTGTATCGGTACTGTATGGCACTGTATGGCAGTGTATCTGCACTGTATCGGCACTGTATGGCACTGTATCGGCACTGTATGACAATGTATGGGGACTGTATGGCACTGTATCGGCACTGTATGGCAGTGTATCGGCATTGTATCGGCAGTGTATGGCAGTGTACCGGCACTGTATGGCACTATATGGCAGTGTATCGGCACTGTGTGGCACTGTATGGCACTGTATTGCAGTGTATCGGCATTGTATAGCACTGTATCGGCACTTTATAGCACTGTATCGGCACTGTATGGCAGTGTACCAGCACTGTATGTCATTGTATCGGCACTGTATGGCAGTGTACCGGCACTGTATGGCACTGTAATGGCACTGTATGGCACAGTACTGCACTGTATGACAGTGTATCGGCATTGTATGGCACTGTATCAGCACTGTACCAGCACTGTATCAGCACTGTACCAGCACTGTACAGCACTGTATTGGCACTGTATGGCAGTGTACCGGCACTGTATCGGCACTGTATGGCCGTGTATCGGCACTGTATGGCAGTGTATCGGCACTCTATGGCAGTGTATCGGCAGTGTATTGCCATTCACAATGTCAGCGTTCACCATATAATCATCATTTTATTGGTAACAATGGTAAAATGTCCATTACATAAACCCTCTCCCAGCTGACGTTGAACACACTCCTGTCACTATGGTCCGTTGCTATTGTCCCATCAATCCTACCACATGATAGGCTGCCAGGCTTCACATCATATAGGGACACCCCCGACATGTTTCCAGAGTTCTTCCTCAGGGGAAGGAGACGGTCCTCACTACCTCAGGAGAGACTTTGTAACATGTCAGCCATAAAAATAAACGTTTGTTCCCGGATTTGGTATCATCCCCTCGGTCAGCACCCAAATCTGGATATCTCACAAGAACGTTGGTGTCACATCTCTGCTCATCTATGAGATTCTATCCGGGGCTGAATGCTCTAATGTTAGATGGTCTCAGAATGGTAAAACACCAAATGGTCCAACAACCATAAGGATCAGAAACCAAAGAGGACACCACCCATTCAACTACATGGGGGTCTTCCACATCCCTGTTCATGGGGTTAAAGCGGGCAAGATGATACAACGCCTCCTCACCACAGGGCCAGATTAAGAGCATCATGGGCCTGGTGCTGATATTTTGGTGGGCCTTTCATGCTCCCAACATTGTGGGAACAGTTAGGGGATGGCCCCTTCCTGTTCCAACATGACTGCGCACCAGTGCACAAAGCAAGTTCCATAAAGAGATGGATGAACGAGTTTGGGGTGGAGGAACTTAACTGGCCTGCACAGAGTCCTGACGTCAACCCAATAGAACACCTTTTGGCTGAATTAGAGTGGAGACTGCGAGCCAGGCCTTCTCATCCACATCAGTGCCCGACCTCACCAATGCGCTTCTGGAAGAAGGGTCAAATATTCCCATAGACACTCCTAAACCTTGTGGACAGCCTTCCCAGAACAGTTGAAGCTCTTATAGCTGCAAAGTATGGGGGAACTCAATATTGAACCCTACGGACTAAGACTGGGATGCCATTAAAGTTCATGTGCGTGTAAAGGCAGGTGTCCCAATACTTTTGCCTAGCTAGTGTATCTGCCAAGATGGTGGTGGAACCCTCCTACACATAGATACTACATTTAGGCATAATTTAGGTAAGGCCCTGAGTCAGGAGTTATGTTTAACAACATAGAGAGAACAAGCAACATCTCTACATGAAGTGCCATGTTTGGGATTCAAACTCAGGACCTGAGCAATGGTAGGCAAAATTTCTACCTTGTGAGCCACAGGGCTGCTGTATGTGGAGTCTCCTACACATAAATACACAGATACTGCATTTCTTGGAATTTTCTCTTCTTAATTTATTCTGTGATATTTGGTGTTTCTTGCTGTGTGAGTGTAGAATAGTACGTAATGTTATCCTCAGATTTTTGGGAATGACATTTTTATTTCTGATGTTGGTACACATATCATATTTTTTGGGCTCAAATTAAAGTGGTTGTCAACTCTGGACAACCACTTTAACCTACAGGTAAGCCTATATTAAAGGCTTACCTGTAGGTTCCTAGCATATCTCCTAAACCTGCACAGTTTAGGAGATATACAGTGTACTGTGATGTGCCGACATCATAGGCACATGTGCAGTGAAGAAACGGCCTCCGTGCCATTTCTTGACTGAGATCATGCCACGATTGGTGGCTCCCGTGCGCATGCACGAAAATGACGTCACGCGGCTCCAGCCTGTCACAGAGCCAGAGATTGTGGCCCCGGAAGGAAGAGGGACAAAGATGGATGCGGCCTGGAGCGGGGACATCGCAAGCTTCCAATGTAGGTAAGTTGCACTTAATAGACTAGTATATGATCCATACTAGCCTATTATGCTTTTAAATTGCAGGGTAACAAAGAAGAAGTAAAACCCATCAGGGTTTACATCCTCTTTAAGATCATTTGGAAAGAATAAAAAATAAAACAAATTAGACTAATTTTAAATTTCCATAAGCAATGGTATTGTTTGTGGTTTGTAAAGACACCTGTGTGAGTTTGGAGAAATATTTTTGTGAGATAGATATCAACAAATGAAAGAGACAGAGAAAAAATATTTTACCAAAACATGAAGATTACACATTCTACCAGTCTTAAAAACAAAATAGATTATCAAAATTGCAACATTGTTGCAAGGACAATTTCTTTGAGAGAAAGATACATTTCATCTCAACATGAAAAGGATTTCTTTGGGAAGTTACAATTGTATTAGAATGAATGGCTGAAAATTGCATTGGGCTGCATTGCTCCAACTTTTACTCACAGCTCTCATTTTGGTATTTTATATAGCGCCCTGTAACTACCCCATGGAAGCAAAATTTGGTGCAGTTTCAGGTCTGAGCATGCTCAGTTGTGCTCAGCTGTGCTCTGCACCTAGCAGTACAGAGACAGGGAATTTATCTCTTCTCAGACTTAAGATGTTTCAGTGTAGAAATCACTTTTTCACACAGTTTAAAAGCAGATTATGTTTAAACAATAGACCGCAAATTTTAGTACAATTTAGGTGATTATATCATGCTCTAAACATCATTTCCATGTGCACTTCTCCAGGTCTTAACTGGAGTAAGGATTTGAGCACTATCTGTTGCCTGGGCGCTATAGTGAATACCGTTTTGGCGCTATTTAGTGCCATTTGCCGCTCAGTACCACAAATGTGCGCCTGAGCACTATAGTAAATAAACCCCACAGAATAATTGTTTTCTCTCTGTACTTATGGTGAGTCTGCATCCTTCTTCCTAAAGGTAAAAAAATATATATGTGTACAAAGCTTGCTTACAAAGTGGGAGTTAGGAGGAAATGGGTATTTTGTGAAAGCTGTGGGGAAGGAACAAGAGTCTCTATGTTGTACTACACTGCACTGTGTAGAACTCAGCTGCCGCCTGACACCCATAATGTGGTGGTGCACCATTTTGCTGGAAAAACTCAGGATTCATCAATGGAAACCTCAAGGCCACTGGATATGCGAAATTGCTACATGATGATGTGTTTCCCTCTTTATGCACTGAAGCTGGCACGTTCCCTGAGTTTCTCCAGCAAGATGGTGCACCACCACATTATGGGTGTCAGGTCCCAGCATTCCTAGATGAACAGTTTCCTGGAAAGTGGATTGGTCGTCGTGGGCCAGTTGAATGGCCCCCAAGGTCTCCCGATCTAACCCCCTTAGACTTTTATCTTTGGGGTCATCTGAAGGCAATTGTCTATGCTGTGAAGATACGAGATGTGCAACACCTGAAACTATGGATACTGGAAGCCTGTGCTAGCATTTCTCCTGCGGTGTTGCTATCAGTTTGTGAAGAGTGGGAGAAGAGGGTTGCATTGACAATCCAACACAATGGGCAGCACATTGAACACATTTTATAAGTGGTCAGAAACTTGTAAATAACTCATGAAAGAATAAAGTTACGTTAAAACCAAGCACACCATTGTTTTTCTTGTGAAATTCCCAATAAGTTTGATGTGTCACATGATCCTCTTCCTATTGAAAAAACAAAAGTTGGATTCAAAATGGCTGACTTCAAAATGGCCACCATGGTCACCATCCATCTTGAAAAGTTTCCCCCCTCACATATACTAATGTGCCACAAACAGGAAGTTAATATCACCAACCATTCCCATTTTATTAAGGTGTATCCATATAAATGGCCCACCCTGTACATTCAGGCAGCATGGGACCTAATCAGCAGGCAGAGGCAAGTCCAGGAAGCAAGCCAAGGTCAGTAACAGCCGGGCAAAGTAGTACAGAATCAGGGGACAGAGGCAAGACCAACAATCAGGCCGAGGGTGAAGGCAACCAGAGGAGCAGAACTGAGGCAGAAAGCAGAAGGCAAATCCACGGGGAAAGACGCGTCATACACTGGTAGTCAAACGCAACAGATTAGGTCTCAAGAAACACAGGAACAAGCTGAGGAGCACTCAGCAGCTTCTCTTAGTGACACGTCCGTTTAACCACTTTGCCTCTCACACTTCTTCACCCCCCATAGACCAGAGCAATTTTTACTTTTCTGCTATGGACCTGTTTATTTGGCAAAAACATGGTAATTTCTTAACCGCTTCCCAACCAGCCACCGCAGTTATATTGCAGCAAGATGGCTGGATAGTACGAATTACTATATGTGTACGTCAGCCCATGCATGGGACATAGCAGGCGCACCCCGTGGGAGTGCGCCCACGAGTCCGGCGGACTCAATGTCTGCCAGCGACCCATGATCGCAGTATACAGAGGCTGAATGGGGATCTGCCTATGTAAACAAGACGGATCCCTATTCTGACAGGGGACATCTCAGAGATCTGCTGTTCCCAGTGATCGGGAACAACGATCTCTGTCATGTCCCTGGCAGCCCATCCCCACTACAGTTAGAATACACCCAGGGAACACAGTTAACCTCTTGATCACCCCCTAGTGTTAACCCCTTCCCTGCCAGTGTTATTTATACATTGATCACTGCATTTTTGTAGCACTGATTAATGTAATAATGTCACTGGTCCCCAAAAAGTGTCATTTGGGGTCAGATTTGTCCACCGCAATGTCGCAATCCCGGTAAAAATCGCAGATCGCCGCCATTACCAGTAAAAAAATAAATAAATAAATGTCCATAAATCTATTCCACAGTTTGTAGATGCGATGACTTTTGCGCAAACCAATCAATATACATTTATTGCAATTTTTTTTGTACCAAAAATATGTAGAAGAATATATATTAGCCTAAACTGATGAATACATTTGTTTTTTATATATATATTTTTTTTTTGGATATGTATTATAACAGAAAGTAAAAAAAAAAAAAAATTTTATTTTTTCAAAATTGTCACTCTTTTTTGTTTATAGCGCAAAAAAAAAAACCCAGAGGTGATGAAATACCACCAAAAGAAAGCTCTATTTGTGGGGAAAAAAGGACATCAATTTTGTTTGGGTACAAAGTCGCACGACTGTGCAATTGTCAGTTAAAACGACGCAGTGCCATATCGCAAAAAGTGCTCTGGTCAGGAAGTGGGTAAATCCTTCCGTGGCTGAAGTGGTTAAAGTGGAACTTCACTCTCTCAATCAACATTGACTATTTTCATTCCACATGTTTATTTATTTATTTTTATTTTATTTATTTCCGGTACTTATATAGCGATATCAATTTACGCAGTGCTTTACATATGTATTGTACATTCACGTCAGTCCCTACCCTCAAGGAGCTTACAATCTAAGGTCCCTATCTCACATTCATACATATACTAGGGCCAATTTAGACAGGATCTAAATTACCTACCAGGATGTCTTTGGAGTGTGGGAGGAAACTGGAGTACCTGGAGGAAACCCACGCAGGCACAGGGAGAACATGCAAACTCCAGGCAGGTAGTGTCGTGGTTGGGATTCGAACCAGCGACCCTTTTGCTGCTAGCCATAGGCCCCTTTCACACTTGTGCGACTTGAAAGCCGCGCGATTTTACAGAGATTTTGCCGCGATTTTGATGCAACCTGAAGCAATGCCTGTGTAATCCTGAGGTCTATGAACCTCAAGTCACATCAAAGTCGGACCAAAGTAGTGTAGGGACTACTTTGAAGTCGATGTGACTTGAAGTCGCACAGATATGAATGGTACTCATTGAAAATCATGGGGAATGACTTGTCTCACGACTTTGCAGTCAAAAGTCAAAGGACAAGTCGCACAAGTGTGAAAGGGGCCATAGGCATGCACACCATTGTCAGGTCACCTGATGGCAGGTGACAGATGCACACTGCTGGGTTAGGGGTGCACTGCTAAGGTTGTGGACTCAGGAAAGCAGGTTCACTGGAGCATTGACACATATTGCACAGGGAATTAGAGCATAAGTTTCCCCAGGGCACAGAGCCTAAGAGCCAGCAGGTTTTAACCAGAGCTTCTGATGGTGAGGATGGACTTTGCTGCTACTGACTCCAGGTTGCGGTCCCCAGGGTCTCCCAGCTCATGCTCACGGCTGGCTACTGGTGGGCAGAGAGGAAGCAGCAGTGCAGGACAACAAGGGATAGTCAGTAGGATAGCCAAGGGTCAGGGCAACGAGCAGACAGGGACAGACAGGAGAGCACGGTGAAGGTCGGGGTATCAGGCAGACAGGAATAGTCAAAGAACAAGCTAAGGTCAGTAAACGGAATCAGACAAAGAGCGCACAGCAGGAACCACACACACAGGAAGCCTAACACACAATATTGATCGGCAGCGCTGGCTTGCAGTGCATGGTCTTAAATCATGTTCCTAATTAGAGACTGGGGTGGAGCCCTGCTGTGGGAAGATTACTTAGTACACAGGTGACAGGTGCATGGTCTCTAAGCTGATGACAAGCAGAGAGGTAAGCAGACAGATAGGACATGAAATGTTGCTGAAGATTCATAACAGTACCCCCCTCTTACAAGGCCTCCTCCTCCCCCACCTGGGCCCAGACTTGGAGGGAAACCTTAAATGAAACCTCCTCACAAGGGGAGGCGCAAATACCTGAGATGCAGGGATCCAAGACCTCTCCTCAGGACCAAACCCTTTCCAATGGACAAGGGAAACTGGTGTGGTCTGCGGCTCCCACATGATTGGTCTCCATCCCAATATAACAAGAGAAGAAGGAATTGGTCAGGGGGACTTTAAATGAGTACCAATCACTGGTAGATAGTAAAACCGTATATTACATTTATTGGTAAACATATTACATGATTATGATAGAAAATTAATAATGTAAACATGGTACATGAACAACAATTGGTACAGCATAGACCCTATACAAGGACATACAATTGAAAGCGTCGAGCTCTGGGATGCCATTATGACCAACATATGTACATTACAAGATCACCTGTTGTACTTTTAATTATGGCACATGAATTTACTAGAGTATACAATCACTGTCTGTTCCTTGAGCCATGTTTCAATTGTATGTCCTTGTATAGGGTCTATGCTGTACCAATTGTTGTTCATGTACCATGTTTACATTATTAATTTTCTATCATAATCATGTGATATGTTTACCAATAAATTTAATATACGGTTTTACTATCTACCAGTGATTGGTACTCATTTAAAGTCCCCCTGACCAATTCCTTCTCTTTCCAATGGACACGGTACTAAAGAATGCCTATACAGAGCCAGGAATCCAGAATTAGACTTACCTCGTACTCCTGATTATCCTCAGGGACTGGAGCCATGGTAGGGAGAGGGCAAGAGAACTTATTGAGGACTAAAGGCTTCAGAAGGGAAACATGAAAGGAGTTCGAAATCTTGAGGCTTTTAGGAATCTGTAGTTTAAAGCAAACCGGATTCAACTTGGCAATTATAGTGTACGGACCAATGAATCTTTGGGCATTTCAGAGAAGGAATCCTGAGCTTGATGTTCCTGGTGGAAAGCCAGACTTTGTCTCCAGGCTGTAGAGAAGGTGGCGGTCAGCAAAACCTTTAAATTTATCAGCAGCCACCCAGAGGGAATCATGAACATCCCCCCAAATAGAATTGAATGATTGTTGGACCTTAGCCAAAGCTGGAATTTCCAGATAACAGGTCACAGGAAGAGAAAGCTGAGGGTGTTTTACATAAACTGTAAGAAAAGGTGTCTTCTGAGAAATGACGTTGACATGATTGTTGTGAGAGAATTCAGCCCACGGGAGTAGAGATGACCAATCATCATGATGAGCCGAGACTAAAGTTCGGAGCAAGACCTATAACTTCTGACTAACCCTCTCAGTCTGTCCATTGGATTGAGGGTGGTAAGAAGAGGAATCCAGGACAATATAGAGAGATTTGCAAAAGGCTCTCCAAAAGCAAGATGTAAATTGAACACCCCTGTCCAAAACAATATGGGAAGGAACCCCATGAAGGCGGAAGATTTCTCGAACAAAAATGGGAAACAAAGCAAGAGCAGAAGGAAGACTCAGAAGAGGAACAAAATGGGCCATCTTAGAGAAGCAATCGATTACCACCCAAATGACCGTATTATTCTCAGATGGTGGGAGATCAGTGATAAAGTCCATGGCGCTGTGAAACGAAGGCTCCTTAGGAATGGGCAAGGGCATGAGAATACAAGCAGGAGCTTGTGTGGGGGATTTAGACTGGGCACAGACATGACAAGCCTTAACGTAGACTTTGACATCCTGGCGGAGAGTAGGCCACCAGTAGTGGTGACTGATGAGCAGAAAGGATCGGAGGAATCCAGCATGACCTGCCCCCTTGGAATCATGTCTCCAACAAAGGATCTTTGCTCTTAGCTCAGTGGGGACGAAGGTCTTGCCAGGAGGAATTTTTGACTCCAGGGTGGTAGAATGGGCAAGAATACATGAGTTTGGACTGATCGGTTCAGGCTCAGAGATGGGCTCCTCATCCAGAGTGTCAAAAGACCTAGAGAGTGCATTAGCCTGATTGTTACAGGAACCAGGTTTGCACGTAATCGTGAAATTAAAATGGAAAAGAAAAGACCCCACCTGGCCTGTCTGGGATTCAGTCGTTTGGCATTCTGTAAGTACTGAAGATTTTTGTGATCAGTGAAGATAGTTATGGAGTGAGGGGAGTCCTCCAAGAGATAATGCCAATTTAATTTCAAGAAGCTCCCGATCACCAATAGGTAATTTTTCTCTGCCTGAGAATTTTTTTGGAGAAAAACGCACACGGTTGACGTTTTTTCTCCATGATTGAAGAAGCACAGCTCCCACTCCAGTCGAAGAGGCGTCCACTTCAATGCAAAATGGATCCCCAGCATTAGGTCTCCTCAAGAGATGTCCAGAAACAAAGGCTTGTTTCAAATTATGAAATGCAGAGGCAGCTTCAGAGGACCACTCCTTGGCATTCAAACCCTTCTTGGTCAAGGCAATAATAGGCGCAGGAATAGAAGACTAATTCTTAATGAATTGCCTATAATAATTGGAGAACACAAGAAATCACTGTGTGGCCTTGAGGCTGGCAGGAAGAGGCCAGTTGGTAATGGCCGAGACCTTTTCAGGATCCATACGAAGACCCAAACTGGAGACAAAGCATCCCAGAAACAGGACCTCAGAGCATTCAAAAGAACATTTCTCCAGCTTGGCATACAGATTATTCTCTCTAAGGCGCTGAAGTACAACCCGGACATGGTTTCTGTGGACAAGCAGATTTTCCGAAAAGATGAGAATGTCATCCAGATAGATGACAACAAATTGATAAAGCACTTATCAGCTCCTACTACTTCTGAACCCACATACCAATAGAAACTCCAGTACACTGGGAAGGGTCCCCCCACATAAGTCCCACTCCCATATCGCCTCTCTCACCCTTCTGCTTCTCCTAACTTCTGGAGACATTTCCCCAAATCCAGGACCACCATCATTTACCTTTGGACAACATACCAGACACCCTCAAACCTCTGACAACAGGCGCAATCCACACAATTTAATTTCTATTCCTCTTCTGCCTAGAAGCAGCCTCCCCTTCTCCTGTGCCCTTTGGAATGCCTGCTCTGTTTGTAACAAACTTACCACTGTCCACGACCTATTTATCACAAACTCCTTCAACCTACTTGCAATCACAGAGACCTGGCTTCAAGATTCTGACTTCTCTTCCTCGGCTGCCCTCTCCCATGGTGGCCTCCTGTGGACTCACTCTCCCAGGCCTAGTGGACAAAAAGAAGGAGGTGTTGGAATCCTCCTATCCCCTCAAAGCACTTTTCAAGTTCTTCATCCACCACCCTCTCTGTCCCTCTCCTCATTTGAAGCTCACTGTATTCGTCTATTTTCTCCAGTTTCGTTGAGAATTGCTGTGATCTATCGGCCTCCTGGACCAGTATCCAGCTTCCTTGACGACTTCTCTGCCTGGCTACCCTACTTTCTTTCTTCTGAAATTCCAACAATCATTCTTGGCGACTTCAACATCCCTGCTAATCTTGAGACTCCTGCTACTTCTAACTTTCTGAGGCTAACTTCCTCTTTTGACCTAAAACAATGGACACATGCTTCTACTCACACTGATGGCAACTGCCTTGACCTCATATTCTCCTGCCTATGCACTCCATGCAACCTCTCCAACATTCCTTTTCCTTTCTCTGATCACCACCTCATTAGTTTCATTCTCTCCTTGTCTTCTTCCTCCTTGCCTTTCAGCTACCAAACAATTACCCATAGAAACCTTCGCCATCTTAACCCTTCTCTTCTTTTTTCTGCTACAGATTGTCTCTACGACAAAATTTCATCCTTGTCCTGCCCCAACCTGGCCACTTCTATATACAACAGCTCACTGTCATCCACCCTAGATACTTTGGCCCCCCTCACTACACACAGAATCAGGCCCCGACCACTACAACCCTGGCAGACAGACGATACCAGAAGCCTCAAAAAAAAGAGCCGTGCTCTTGAGCGTCTGTGGCGTAAGACTAAGTCACAGCAAGATTTCAGCCAATATAAATCTGCCCTCCAACAATACCATTCCTGCCTTCACACTGCCAAACAGACCTACTTTATCACTCTTATCAACAACCTCTCACGAAGCCCCCGTCAACTCTTTTCTACCTTTAACTCTCTACTTCGTCCTCCATTACCTCCACCCACCAACTTGCTCACTGCCCAGGAGATTGCTCATCACTTTAAAAATAAGATTGATACAATTCGTCTCGAGATCTCCTCTCTACAGATTTTTCACCCCCCTCATACTCTTTGTCCTCCTGCACAATCAATACTCTCATTTAACCCAGCAACCATAGAGGAAGTCACTAAACTTCTCTCTAACGCCCACCTAACCTCCTGCCCCCTAGACCCCATTCCTTCTCAACTACTACAGTCACCCTCTGACTCTATCCTACACTCTTTAACTCATATCTTCAACCTCTCCCTCTCTACTGGCATCTTCCCCAACCCTCTAAAACATGCACTAGTCACTCCCATACCAAAAAAGGCCACACTGGACCCCACCAATCTTAACAACCTAAGACCCATCTCCTTACTCCCTTTTGCCTCCAAAATCCTTGAACGTTTAGTTTACAACCGACTGAGTGACGACCTCACTGAAAACAACCTTCTTGATCCCCTTCAGTCTGGATTTCGTCCACACCACTCCACAGAAACTGCCCTCCTAAAACTCACAAACGACTTACTAACAGCAAAAACCAATGGTCATTATTCCGTACTCTTACTCTTGGACCTCTCCGCTGCCTTTGATACAGTTGATCACCCCCTCCTCCTCAAAAAACTCAATTTGCTTGGTCTCCATGGCTGTGCTCTCTGTTGGTTCGAATCTTACCTATCTCACCGCACCTTCAGTGTCACTTACAACTCCACTTCTTCCTCTCCAACTCCTCTCACCGTTGGGGTCCCCCAAGGTTCTGTCCTTGGACCCCTACTATTCTCGATCTACACGTCCTCCCTGGGTCAGCTGATCACCTCCCATGGCTTCCGCTATCATTTATATGCCGATGACACCCAAATCTATCTCTCTACCCCTCAACTCA
>BLSH010484370.1:139946-185186 GCA_018402905.1 Glandirana rugosa | reverse complement strand
AATAATAATAATAATATGTCCTAAATATATCGCGGTCGTCAAAGACCTCCTGCTCTCTAGCTCCCTTGTCACCTCCTCTCATGCTCGCCTCCAGGATTTCTTGAGAGCTTCTCCCTTCCTTTGGAACTCCCTACCCCAATCAGTCCGACTGTCTTCTAATCTATCCATCTTTAGACGATCCCTGAAAACTATTCTCTTTAAAGAAGCCTATCCTGCTTCTACCTAATACTCTTTCTTTCTACATGAGCTCATCCCCCACAGCTTTTACCTTTTGTATCAATTGACCCTCCCTCTTAGATTGTAAGCTCTAACGAGCAGGGCCCTCTGATTCCTCTTGTACCAAATTGTGATGTAACTGTACTGTCTGCCTTCATTTTTGTAAAGCGCTGCGCAAACTGCTGGCGCTATATAAATCCTGTATAATAATAATAATAATAATAATAATAATAAAGCAAACAGAAAGAAAAGGAAACTGCTCCAAGTATTGCCTGTTAATCACCAGTAATCACCAGCTGCTACTCAGGTTGGGTGCTGGCTTAGCTGTGCTTGCAATGTAGGATGAAGAAATTCCTGGACAGCCGCACTTCCAAAAACACACCGCTTTATTGAAGAGTTTTAAAAGCAGATCAATACATCACATGAAGACACGAACAGGACCCCTGGTTGGGCATGACCAGAAGATCCCTGAAGATTTCATTGACAACGTTTTGGAACACAGCTGGGGCGTTACACAGCCCAAAGGGCATAACCAAGTATTCATAATGTTCATAATGCCCATCTCTAGTGTTAAACGCGGTTTTCCATTCCCCAGCTTCCCTTATCCGGATCAGATTGTATGCACCCCTAAGATCCAACTTGGTAAAAATGGAGGCACCTTTCAATCTGTCGAATAGCTCAGATATTAGGGGTAAGGGGTATCGGTCCTTGATTGTCACCGCGTTTAAGCCTTGATAATCAATGCAGGGTCTTAAGGTACCATCCTTTTTGGCAACAAAAAAGAATCCTGCTCCCGCAGGCGATGATGACTTCCGGATGTACACTTTCTCTAGGTTCTTAGCGACATTGCTAGGAGAATACCTGTAATGAGTGGAGACCAATGGCCGACAACGTTAGACAAGCTTAGTCCTCTGGTCTGCTAGAGATAGGAAAGTCTGAATAGCTAGACCAATGATCAGTGTTGGGGTCACAAGCCAAGGTGGATGCAGGAGAGAGTTTTGCAATGGGAGTCACAAGCCAAGGTCGATGCAGGAGGAGAGTTTCATAGTCGGGGGTCACAAGCCAAAGTCGTTTCCAAGTAGCAATAGAAGTAGCACAGGTAGTAAGCAGGAACAGACCACAATAATCTGGCAACAGGAAGTGCAGAGGCAAGGTTTATATAGGAAGTTCATGAGAGGAGCAAGGAGTTCAAGGTGCAACAGCAATCAAGACACAAGGCAGGGTTTCCCAATGAATCAGACAGGATATCCAATAGATCAGGCAGGGAGCTGTCCAGCATCCCAGATAGCTAAGCGAGAAGAATCAATGCCAGACACAGAAGAGGTCCCAGGTTCAAGCACAGGTCCTGACAGTACTCCCCTCCCCCTAGGACAACCCCTGGAAGCCTTAGGGCCAGATTTTTGAGGAAATCTCTGGTGAAATTCTCTTATTAGTCTAGGGGCATGAACATGCTCCTCAGGCTCCCAAGAATCCTCCTGTGGTGCATAGCCTTTCCATCATAATAGGTATTGTAGTTTACCACAATGTATATGAGCGTCAAGAATCTTATCCCAAATGAATTCTTCTTTCCCTTGCACTTGGACAGGGCCTGGTGGGGGATGTGTATGACCAGAAAAAGGATTATTTCCAAAAGGCTTTAAAATAGCTGTATGAAAAACAGGATGGATCTTCATAGAAGGTGGTAGTTTAAGTTTGTAGGCCACAGGATTAATTTGTGCAATTACTTAGAAAGGTCCAATGAATTTAGGACCAAGTTTCTGAGAAGGGAGTTTAAGTTGCAAGTGTTTGCCAGAGCTTATCACCTAATGAATAAGGATGAATGGTTCATCTGTGTCTATTTGCAATTTCCTTACGGGATTCTTGAACTTTGGGTAAAGTTTTCTTCAGTAATTCCTGATTATTTTGTAAAGCAGAAACCCTTGCGTTTCAGAGGATAAAAGATGGATGACATCCATAATCCATAATCCATAATCCATAATTCTTCTTGGTGAAGAATGGGCTTTGAGAGATGGATGGCAGGAGTTATTGTAAGCAAATTCTACTAACGGTAGATATTCGGTCTAGTCATCCTGAAGATGGTAGATGAAACAACAAAGATATTGCTCTAAAGTTTTATTCGTTCTCTCAGTCTGCCCATTTGATTGTGGATGAAAGTTGATAGGTTAACTTCAATTCCCAGAGTAGAACAGAATGTTTTCCATAGCCATGATGTGAACTGGACTCCTCAATCTGATATTATTTCATCTGGGAGCCCATGCTATCTGTAAATTTATTTTATTAACATTTGAGCAGTTTCTTCAGCTGTAGGAATGCTCGGTGGCAGTTGTAAATCCCTTGAAAGGGGGTAGGTCCACAATAAAATCCATGGAAATGAATCCACATGGTCGTGATGGCAAAGGGAGAGTCTGTAGCAGACCTACCGGGAGGGAGTGTGGTACTTTATGTCGGGAACAGGTTTCACATGAGAGAATGAGCTCTTTTGCATCTTTCTGATAGGAAGGCCACCAAAAGGTGAGAGCAAGAAGGTCTACCATTTTCCTAATTCCAGGGTGACCAGCAGATTTTGAGTCATACACCAGCTGAAGGACCTTAAGTCGTGTCTCTTCAGGGACATACATTCTTTTTTCAAAGGTCCAATGGCCCTCAAAGTCCATGTGCAAATTTCTTGGTGGATTGTTTAAGAGTGGGTCCCTATCATAAGTTTCTTTAATCTTTGAAAGTACATTACTCCCAAAAAGTGTCTGTCTTGTAAGATAGTACTTACTGATTCTAATTCGGTAGAAAAGTCACCAGACATTCTTGACAAATCATCTGCTTTTCCATTTTTACATCCTGGTCTGTAAGAAATGACAAAATTGAATCTTGAAAAAAAAAAGAGTCCATCTTGCCTGCCTTGCATTGAGCCTCTTTGCGGATTTAATAAATTCAAGATTCTTGTGGTCAGTAAGGACAGTTACGGGATGTGCGGTGCCCTCCAGAAGGTGGCTCCGTTCAGTAAAGGTTTCTTTTATTGTTAAAAGTTTCTTGTTGCCAATATAGTTCTGTTCTACAGTTGTCATTTATAAAATGCACATTGGTGTAGTAACATTTTTTCACCAATTCTCTGAGAAAGAACTGCTCTGATGGCTGTATTGGAGGCATCTACTTCTACTATAAAGGGAAGTTCTGGGTTAGGAAGTACCAGTACAGGTGCAGTGGTGAATAAGGTTTTCAGATGTGAGAAAGCCATTTCTGTCCCACAGAAGCAGACTCTTGGTGGAGGCGTAAAAGGCCGCTGGTCACTGAAGAGACATGACCTGGTTCCTCAAAGATGTTCCAAAAGAGTTTCAAGAAACTAGACAGACTAGAAATCACTGGGTTACTCTTCTGCCACAGAGGGACAGCCCAGGCTAAAGCCTCGCCAGACAGGACGGAAATAATATAGGCTACCTTCTCCGATCAGACAGGAAGTTTTTAGGCTGGAGTTCAAAATCAATGGTGCACTGGCTGAGGAACCCCTTGCAGGCCTTAGAGTCCCCAGAGTAATGGGACGGAGCTGGTAACTGCAAAGGGTTTGTGGCTCTGAGCGTGACTGGAACAGATACGGCAGCGGGTTGCGGTTGTCAAACTGGAGGTCCATAGGAGGCCTGAAGCTGCTCAAAGCGGGAAGCAAAATCCTGGGGAAATCGCATTACCTGGGTCTGATTAGATTCCTGGGTCTCAAGTCTGTGGACTATGCCCTGCAGCGGATCATCTACGGGTAGCCGCACATCAACTGGGTCCATGGCCGATTAAACTGTCAGGTCACCTGACGGCAGGTGACATATGCACACCGCTGGGTTAGGGGCGCACCGCTAAGGTTCTGGACCCTTAGCTGACTTCTGTGAATGGAGCTCTGGGTGGTTCAGGAAAGCAGGTCCACTGGAGTACTGACACCGATTGCACAGGGAGCTAGAGCATAAGTTTCCCGAGGGAGCAGAGTCTAAGAGACCACAGGTTTTCACAAGAGCCTCTGATGGTGAGGATGGACTTCACTGCTAGTGACTCCAGGTTGCGACTCCCAGGGTCTCCCAGCTCACGCTCATGGCTGGCTAATGGTGGATAGTGAGGAAGCAGCAGTGCAGGACAACAAGGGATAGTCAATAGGATAGCCAAGAGTCAGGGCAAGGAGCAGACAGGGACAGACAGGAGAGCACGTGGAAGGTCAGGGTATCAAGCAGACAGGAATAGTCAAAGCACAAGCCAAGGTCGGTAAGGGGAATCAGACAAAGAGCACATGGCAGGAACCACACACACAGGATGCCTAACACACAATATTGATCGGCAGCGCTGGCTTGCAGTGCATGGTCTTAAATAATGTTCCTAATTAGAGACTGGGGTAGAGCCCTGCTAAGGGAAGATCACACAGGTAGAGAGGTGCACGATCTCTAAGCTGACCACAAGCAGAGAGGTAAGCAGACAGATAGTACATGAAATGTTACTGCAGATTCATGACAACCATCCACTGTCCTACTGACACCAACCACTGTCCTACTGACACCAACCTCTGCCCTACTGACATCATCCACTGCTCTACTGACACCATCCACTGTACTACTGACACCAACCTCTGCCCTACTGACACCATGCACTGCTCTACTGCTACCATCCACTGTCCTACTGACACCATCCACTGTCCTACTGACACCAACCTCTGCACTACTGACCCCATCCACTGCTCTACTGACACCATCCACTGTTCTACTGACACCGTCAACTGCTCTACTGACTGACACCATCCATTGTCCTACTGACACCAACCTCTATCCTACTGACAACATCCACTGTCCTACTGACACCACCCTCTGCCCTACTGACACCATCCACTGTCCTACTGACACCAACCTCTGCCCTACTGGCTTCATCCCCTGCCCTACTGACACCGTCCACTGCCCTACTGCCATATATATATATATATATATATATATATATATATATCTACACTATATTACCAAAAGTATTGGGACACCTGCCTTTACATGCACATGAACTTTAATGGCATCCCAGTCTTAGTCCGTAGGGTTCAATATTGAGGTGGCCCACCCTTTGTGCACTTGTCCAAATCATTCGGTGGAGAGGGGATTATGGTGTGGGGTTGTTTTTCAGCGGTTGGGCTTGGCCCCTTAGTTCCAGTGAAGGGAACTCTTAAGGTGTCAGTAAACCAAGATATTTTGGACAATTTCATGCTCCCAACTTTGTGGGAACAGTTTGGGGATGGCCCCTTCCTGTTCCAACATGACTGTGCACCAGTGCACAAAGCAAGCTCCATAAAGACATGGATGAGCGAGTTTGGGGTAGAAGAACTTGACTGGCCTGTACAGAGTCCTGACCTCAACCCGATAAAACACCTTTGGGATGAATTCGTGCGGAGACTGTGAGCCAGACCTTCTGGTCCACATCATTGCCTGGCCTCACAAATGCGCTTCTGGAAGAGTGACCAAACATTCCCATAGACACCATCCTAAACCTTGTGGACAGCCTTCCCAGAAGAGTTGAAGCTGTTATAGCTGCAAAGGGTGGGCCAACTCAATATTGAATCCTAGAGACTAAGACTGGGATGACATTAAAGTTCATGTGGGAGTAAAGGCGGGTGTCCTAATACATTCGACAATATACTATATATATATATACATATATACACACACACACGTGGTTGTACTTTGAGGTGCATACCGTAATAAAGTAGGCTGCGCACACCTATGCTGCTAACATTAGTAAATAGGAAAGTGTTTAATATTTACGTGGTTTGATTTTTTTTTTACATTTCTACTGTTACTTCCTGGTTCCTGGCCTAGGCAAATCATGTCAAACAACCCAGGAGTCTTTAGGAGGGGAGGAGGGTTTTTCTCCCCTCCTGACCTGCATGCCTGAGCTAAGGGCAAATGAGTTCCAGGAAGTACTGTATATGCTACAAGAATCATCTGCCCTTACTCATGATGGCCGCAGCCAGAAATGCTACAGGAGGAGGGGGTGATTTTTCAACACAATAAAGCATGGAGACATGGATGGATGGGGGAGTTTGCTTTGAATATTAAAATTTAATCAAATAGCGTTTTTGGTTTGTGGGGCTCAGATGCGGTGTAGTTCCTCTTTAAGATAACAAGTTAATACATATATTGCTCTTTTTTAAGGACAAACACAGCTGATGATAATGTCCGGCAACAATGATTTTATTTCACAATCTTTAGACAATAAACCACCACCGCGCCCAGGCACTGCAAGCTGAGATCAGTGGGGGGCGCCAAAGTGCTCCCCTCCTTCTTCCTCTCCTTGTGTACGTCACACACAGTGGGGATCTCCTCCCGCTGTATCACGGAACTTGGGTCTGAATTGTTCGGTGGCGCTGTAACAAAGTCCTGCCTACTAGACCGGCTCCTGTGATAGGCGGCGCACTGATCCAATGGTGGGAAATTGAATCAGTGTGAAGTGTATCATAGGAGCCGGTTTAGGAGGCGGGACTTTGTTACAGTGGCCGGCCGGGCAATTCAAATCCAAGCTCCATTACACAGCGGAAGATCGTCACTCTGTGTGATCTAGGCACTGGTAGCCTGCATTTGATGGGCACAGTGAGGCTGCATTTGATGGGCACAGTGAGGCTGCATTTGGTGGGCACTGATAAGGCTGCATTTGATGGGCATGGTAGGCTGCATTTGATGGGCACAGTGAGGCTGCAGTAACTGGTAGCAATTAGTAGCTACCACTGTATATAGTTCAATGTTGTTTTTGAAGTTTGAATTTGAATGCGGCCCTCATGGGATATGAGAACTTGTCCAGTGGCCCTCGGGTAATTTGGGATGGAGACCCCTGGGCTAAACAGAGGAATATTTTATTGCAAAATAAACTTTTTTTTACTGGTCTACGCTCAATGGATCCGGTTCACACACCTCTGGGGCGGTCGTGGAGTGCACTGGAAAAGGGTCCTGTGCGTCTTTGGCACAGTTTCAGGACCAAATTTGGGCAAAAATTCGCACCTGATTTGCACCTGAGAACAGGCATGCCCAGGACGTTTTGTTGGTAAAACGTTTTGAAAACCATTTATCATTTTCCTTCCACATCACAATTATGTGCTACTTTGTGTTGGTCTATCACATAAAATCCCAATAAAATACATTTACGTGTTTGGTTGTAACATGATAAAATGTGGAAAATTGCAAGGGGTATGAATACTTTTGCCGGGGTACTGTATAAAGAGCTAATATCCAAAAGTAGTGTTCCAGTATACTTGCAGAAACTATGTGCATACAGCATATCCAGCACATCCACTCTGTCATTTTTAATGATAGCCCGTATTGTTATGTACAACAAAGCAAGAAAAGCTTCTATTGCATCATAGGTGATTTTTCCTGGTTGAGGAGGAGGAATGACCACAAATAAGAAATGACACCTATGACAGTATATAAAATACTTTGTTTAAAGTAAAGGTATAGATTTTCTAAATGCATAATAAAACCCTCTTATGAGTTTGGTAGAGAAACATACATTTACACATGCTTTATTTTGTTACTCAATTGTGTAAGTTCTGCTGACTTAAAGTGATTGTAAGTGATCACCTCGTAAAACAACCCAGTCAGTTTAATATAGAAATTAAAAGCAAAATATTTGTGTATAGATATAAAAAACATTATAAATACCCTTTTCCCTTTTCCCTTTTTTCATAAGTGATCACGTTCCCATGTTCTCAGCTACATAACAGCTGGGTGGAGGAGAAGCAGCAGTACACTGAGCTTCCCAGTGAATGGCTGTGCAGTGGGGGTGCGTCAGGACAAGACTGATTATTAGAAAAGTACACTGAGTTCCCAGCACAGCTAGAGAACTGACCACAGTGTGCTTTCCTGCTTAGTGTGGTCAGTTTTTAAAAGGAAAGGAAGGGGATTGGCAGGAATATTAAGTGTTGGGGTAACAAACGCTTTAAACTGTATGTCAATTCTAATAATGAACTTATCTTATGTGGTTTTGCCCAGCTTTAGAGGAAACATTTCCTGATTTGATACAGAGGCTGTCATATCTGACTTTCCACAGTTTTTTTTATTTTTTTTGCTAAATATGCGAAAAAATACAGAAAATTTTGAAGCAAACGTTTTTCTTCATTCCTGGTATAACATTTTGCAAATAAATAATCTTTCTTTTTTGATTTAGGCCAAAATGTATTCTGCTACATTTCTTTGGTGAAAATAACCCAAATCAGTGTATATTATTTAGCCTGTAGGAATGTTATAGATAGACTCTACAAACTATAGTACACAGTGCATCTGGAAAGTATTCACAGCGTTTCACTTTTTCAACATTTTGTTATGTTACAGCCTTATTCCAAAATGCATTAAATTCATTATTCTCCTCAAATTTTACAAACAGTACCCCACAATGACAACCTGAAAGAAGTTTGTTTGAAACTTTTGCAAATTTATTAAAAAATAAAAACAAAAAAAAAAATCCCATAAGTATTCACAGCCTTTGCCATGACACTCAAAATTGAGCTCAGGTGCATTCTGTTTCCACGGATCATCCTTGAAATGTTTCTGCAACTTGATTGGAGTCCACCTGCGGTAAATTCGGTTGATTGGGCATGATTTGGAAAGGTACACACCTGTCTATATAAGGTCTCACAGTTAACAGTGAATGTCAGAACACAAACCAAGCCATGAAGTCCAAGGAATTGTCTGTAGACCTCCAAGACAGGATTGTATCGAGGCACAGATCTGGGGAAGGGTACAGAAACATTTCTACAGCATTAAAGGTCCAAATGAGCACATTGGCCTCCATTATCTGTAAATGGAAGAAGTTTGGAACCACCAGGACACTTCCTAAAGTGGGCCACTCGGCCAAACTGAGCGATCGGGGAGAAGGGCCTTGGTCAGGGAGGTGACCAAGAACCCCATGGTCACTCTGACAGAGCTACAAATTTTCTCTGTGGAGAGAGGAGAACCTTCCGGAAGAACAACCATCTCTGCAGCACTCCACCAATCAGGCCTGTATGGTAGGGTGGCCAGACGGAAGCCACTACTCAGTAAAAGGCACATGACAGCCCATCTGGAGTTTGGCAAAAGGCACCCAAACGACTCTCAGACCATGAGAAACAAAATTCTCTGGTCTGATAAAACATGACACAAAATGATTGAACTCTTTTGGCTTGAATAGCAAGCGTCATGTCTGGAGGAAACCAGGCACTGCTCATTGCCTGGTCAATACCATCCCTACAATGAAGCATGGTGGTGGCAACATCATGCTGTGGTAAAGTTTTTCAGCGGCAGGAACTGGGAGACTAGTCAGGATCGAGGGAAAGATGAATGCAGCAATGTACAGAGACATCCTTGCTGAAAATCTGCTCCAGTGCACTCTGTACCTCAGACTGGAGCCAAGGTTCATCTTACAACAGGACAACAATCCTAAGTACACAGCCAAGATAACAAAGGAGTGGCTACAGGACAAGTTTGTGAATGTCCTTGAGTGACCCAGCCAGAGCCCAGACTTGAACCCGATTCAACAACTCTTGAGAGATCTAAAAATGGCTGTGCACCAACGCTCCCCATCCAACCTGATGGAACTTGATAAGTCCTGCAAAGAATGGGAGAAACTGCCCAAAAATAGGTGTGCCAAGCTTGCAGCCTCATCCTCAAAAATACCTGAGGCTGTAATTGGTGCCAAAGGTGCCAAAGTATTGAGCAAAGGCTGTGAATACCTATGTACATGGGATTTTTTTCGTTTTTTATTTTTAATAAATCTGCAAAGATTTAAAACAAACTTCTTTCATATTGTCATTATGGGGTATTGTTTTTAGAATTTGATGAAAATAACGAATTTAATCCATTTTGGAATAAGGCTGTAACATAACAAAATGTGGAAAAAGTAAAGCGCTGTGAATACTTTATATATCTGAAAATTGATCATTTCTGATATACTGGTTGCCTATCTAGTCTCTTGAGGCCTAGAAACGCCAGGGCAGTACAATTATTCCCCAAATCACCCCTTTTTGGAAAATAGTTCAATGTACACTGAGCAAAATTATAAACACTTTTGTGTTTGCCCCTATTTATCATGAGCTGAACTTAAAGATCTACAACTTTTTCTATGTACACAAAAGGTCTATTTCTCTCAAATATTGTTCACAAATCTGTCTAAATCTGTGTTAGTGAGCAATTCTCCTTTGCAGAGATAATCCATCCACCTCACAGGTGTGGCATATCAAGATACTGATTAGACAGCATGATTATTGCACAGGTGTGCCTTAGGCTGGCCACAATAAAAGGCCACTCTAAAATGTGCAGTTTTATCACACAGCACAATGCCACAGATGTCGCAAGTTTTGAAGGAGCGTACCATTGGCATGCTGACTGCAGGAATGTCCAACAGAGCTGTTGCCCTTGAAGTGAATGTTCAATTCTCTACCATAAGCCGTCTCCAAAGGCGTTTCAGAGAATTTGGCAATACATCCAACCGGCTTCACAACCACAGACCACGTGTAACCACACCAGCCAAGGACCTCCACATCCAGCATCTTCACCTCCAAGATCGTCCAAGACCAGCCACCCAGACAGCTGCTGCAACAATCGGTTTGCATAATAATTTCTGCACAAACTGTCATAAACCGTCTCAGGGAAGCTCATCTGCATGCTCGTCATCTTCATCGGGTTCTCGACCTGACTGCAGTTCGTCGTCGTACCTGACTTGAGTGGGCAAATTCTCACATTCGATGGCGTCTGACACTTTGGAGAGGTGTTCTCTTCACGGATTATTCCCAGTTTTCACTGTACAGGGCAGATGGCAGACAGCATGTATGGCGTTGTGTGGGTGAGCGGACCGCTAAGGTTGTGGACCCTTAGCTGACTGTTGCAAATGGAACTCTTGGTGGTTCAGGAAAGCAGGTTCCCTGGATCACTGACACAGATCACACAGGGAGCTAGAGCATAGGGATCCCCAGGGCACGGAGTCTAAGGGCCAGAAGGTTTTCACCAGAAGCTCTGATGGTGAGGATGGACTTTTCTGCAACTGACTCCAGGTCGCAGCCCTCAGGGTCTCTCAGCTCACGCTCACTGCTGGCTACTGCTGGATAGAGAGGAAGCAGCAGTGCAGGACAACAAAGGATAGTCAGTAGGATAGCCAAGCGTCAGGGCAACGAGCAGACAGGAATAGTTAAAGAACAATCCAAGGTCAGAAAACGGAATCAGACTAAGAGCACACGGCAGGAACCACACACACACAACGCCTAATACACAATGTTGATCTGCAGCACTGGCTTGCACTGCACAGTGTTAAATAGTGTTCCTAATTAGGGCCTAGGGTGGAGCCCTGCTGAGGGAAAATTACTTAAACATGCAGGTGAGAGGTGCACAGTCTCTAAGCTGAACACATGCAGAGAGATAAGCAGACAGACAAGGCAAGAATGTTACTGCAGGTTCATGACAGTACCCCCCTCTTTCGAGGCCTCCCCCTCCCTCGCTTGGCCCAGGCTTGAAGGGAAACCTCAAATGGAATCTCCTCACAAGACGAGGCACAAATACCTCAGATGCAGGGATCCAAGACCTCTCCTCAGGACCAAATCCTTTCCAATGCATGAGGTACTGAAGAATGCCTTTATAGAACTGGGAATCCAGAATTTGACTAACCTCATACTCCTGACTATCCTCAGAGACCGGAACCGCGGCAAGGAGAGGACGAGAGAACTTATTGAGGACTAAAGGCTTCAGAAGGGACATGTTAGTAAATAGCTTTGCCAGTGATTCTGGGCGTTTCCGCGGTGGTGCGCGCGCTCCCGTGCGCATTCGCAGGCTCCCGTGCGCACCCGCGTGCGCGCGCCTGTGCGTGCGCACGCGCCGGAAACGGCGCCAAACGGCGCCTATTTAAACCCTGGGACTCCTGCACTGAACTGCTGCTCGTTCTACAGCATTCCAGACCTGTGGGCCACAGCTCCCCCACCTGTTCCTGTGTTCATCTGTTTCCCGTTGACCCGGCCTGCCTTGACCTGTTGTCCGCTACCTGCACCAACCCCGGCTATCCACGACCATCCGCTTGTCTACTCCTCTGTACCTCCACTGCCCGCCCATTAACGAACCTTTGCCTGAACTTGACGATCCGCCTGCCTAATCCTTTTGTACCTCTCTGCCTACCTGTTGCCGACCCTGCCTGTACGACCCTTCTTCTGTCTGCACGACTTCCTGGAACCTCACTACAGCATCAGTGACCATCCAGCCCTCGTGCCATCCCGCACTCTCGGCCCTCTGTCTACACTACCAGGGCTCCTTGAATCGGGTGCGCAAGAGCGGTCGTTCCCTGCACAAGACAGACTCCACCGTCAGGTACGTAACAGAAACGAGCAGTCATGACTGAGTCTGAGCAGGGAACACGCTCCGCTATGGACGACTTGTGCGCCCATCTGGCTGGCCTCACCCAGGCCGTCAAGAACCTGCAAGAGGGATACACCCGGTTGGAAGAATGGGTACAGGAATTATCTACCTCCCCTGCCTCCGGCTCCGCTGCTGCCCGCACCATAGTGGCCCTACCCTCGGAGCCCAAGGTCCCGCTGCCGGATAAATTCTCCGGCGACCGACGCAAGTTTCGGGTCTTCCGGAGCGCCTGCGACTTATATCTGGGTCTCCAGCCACGGACATTTTCATTAGAGAGCACCAAGGTTGGATTTGTGATTTCTCTCTTGCAGGGTGAACCCCAAGCCTGGGCCCTCAGATTGTGGGAGCAGAATGCCCCCGAGGTTGCTTCTGCTGCAGCCCTTTTCTTGGCCATGGCGCAGCTTTATGATGACCCCCATCTGGCCTCCACGGCCGAAGCCACCCTGTACAACCTCCAGCAGGGCCGCCGCCCTGTGGAGGATTACGCCGCCGAATTTCGGTGCTGGAGTTCCGATACCGCCTGGGGCAGCGCGGCACTTATCTTTCAATTTCGTATGGAGCTGTCGGAGGCAGTAAAGGATGAGTTGGCTCGAGTAGGGATTCCTAAGACCCTGGAGGAGCTGGTCATCTTGACCATCTCCATAGACCGGCGCATCAGAGAGCGCCGTGCCGAAAGGTCCTCTGGACCATTGCGTCCTACCTGGATGCTCCCTCGGGTGCCCAGCTACCCGACGCCGCCGGCTTTCCGGCCAACGACCTCCTCCTCCTCTCCTCCGGATTCCTCTGAGCCCATGCAGATTGGGTTGCTCCGACCATCACTCACCAGTGAGGAAAGACAACGCCGGTTCCAGCTGAGTCTGTGCCTTTATTGTGGAGAACCTGGTCACATGGTTCGGACATGCCCCGCGAAGCGTGGTAAGTGCCTGTCCACTGTCTCTGATGTACCAGTCCACTCCCGTACCCATCTTACCATTCTCTTGTCTCTGCAGCTTCTCGGAGGGATTATCATGGTGCCGGCTATCCTTGACTCCGGCGCATGCAGCTGCTTCGTCGATCTGGACTTTGCACAGCACTACATCCCCCTACAACCCAAAGCTCACAAACTGGTGATCCGCCTGGCCGACGGATCACATATTAAATCTGGAACCGTCACACATGAGACAATCCCCCTGCTTACCTGCACCCCGGATGGTCACAAGGAACATCTGCGGCTGGATGCCATTGCCTCTCCACTCTGCCCCATCATCCTGGGATTGCCCTGGCTCCAGGCCCACAACCCCAGCATCAACTGGGCTACTGGAACCGTCCGGTTCCTATCTCCATACTGCCGTCGGCATTGTATGGGCCCTAGGGATGGGATTGTTCCAAATCTCCTCAGCCTGGAGGCTGACACCGAATCAGATGTTCGGGCTCTTCTTCCCCTGGCCTACCATGCATTCATCGATGTCTTTAGTAAGAAGGGGGCAGACAGACTTCCGCCGCACAGGCCCTACGATTGCCCCATTGAACTGCTGCCCGGGGCAGAGGTGCCGTTCGGGAGGATCTACCCTCTTTCCGAACCGGAGTTGGCGGCCCTTAAATCCTACTTGGAGGAGAACACCAAGAAAGGATTCATCAGGCCATCCACATCTCCAGCCGGAGCCGGCATCTTCTTCGTGGAGAAAAAAGACCACTCACTCCGGCCGTGCATAGATTATAGGGAACTTAACCGGGTAACCATCAAAAACCGGTACCCGCTACCTTTGGTTCCTGAACTTTTTCAACGGCTAGGGTCTGCAACTGTCTTTACCAAGCTCGACTTGCGGGGGGCATATAATCTTATCCGGATCAGAGAGGGAGACGAATGGAAGACGGCATTTCGTACTAGGTTTGGGCATTATGAATACCTGGTGATGCCCTTCGGCCTATGTAATGCCCCCGCAACCTTCCAACATTTTGTCAAGGACGTGTTCAGAGACTTCCTGGATCTTTTTGTTATTATTTACTTGGATGACATCCTGGTCTTTTCCAATTCCTTGGAGGAACACCGCAGGCACGTCACCAAGGTTCTTGGGCGTCTACGGCAGCATGGCTTATACGCCAAAGTGGAGAAATGTTCGTTTGAACAGCCCAGTATGCAGTTCCTGGGGCTGGTCATCTCTACGACGGGTGTCCACATGGATCCCCAGAAGGTTTCCACCATCCTGGAATGGCCTGCACCCACGGACCGAAAAGGAGTACAGAGGTTTGTGGGCTTTGCGAATTTCTACAGAAAATTCATATAAGGATTTTCCGCCATCGTGGAGCCCATCACAAGGTTAACCCAGCAGAATACCCAGTTCAAGTGGTCCCCCGAAGTGCAAGCCGCTTTTCAGAAACTCAAGGCCCTCTTCATGTCTGCTCCCATTCTGAAGCACCCGGATCCAGCTTTGCCATACGTCCTGGAGGTGGACGCATCTGAGACGGCAGTAGGGGCTATCCTGTCCCAACGCCAGGGTGTCAAGGCCCTGCTCCACCCAGTGGCATTCTTTTCTAGGAAGCTGACGGCTCCTGAACGGAACTACGACGTGGGAGACCGGGAATTACTGGCTATTAAATCTGCATTAGAGGAGTGGCGCTATTTGTTGGAAGGGGCCTCTCACCCTATCTTGATATTCACGGACCATAAAAACCTGGAATATCTCCGAACTGCAAAAAGATTGAGACCTAGGCAAGCCCGCTGGGCGCTATTCTTTTCCAGGTTTCACTTTCACCTTACTTACCGTCCCGGATCCAAGAATAGTAAGCCCGACGCCCTTTCCCAAATGTTCACAGAAACAGGCGATACCACTCCACCGGACACTATACTGCCCGCACGGAATTTTCTGTTGACAGAGGAGGACTTTCTCTCCCAACTTCGTCGGGGGTATTGGACGAGTCCGCCACCGATCGAGACACTCGATTATCCGTAAGGGATGGTCTATGGTGGCTGGGACGGAGGATGTTCATTCCGGCAAGTTTACGGCTTAGAGTTTTGGGTCGCTGCCACGACCATAAACTGGCAGGACATTTTGGCACACAAAAGACCGCTGAGCTCGTCTCACGGTCATTCTGGTGGCCCAACATTTTGGAGGACTGCAGAAAGTATGTTGGAGCCTGTCCCGTCTGTGCCAGGAGCAAAACAGACAGAGCCAAAGCCTGGGGCCTGTTGAACCCCCTTCCTATACCTGAACGCCCGTGGTCGCAACTGGCGATCGATTTTATCGTAGAACTCCCTCCGTCTGAGGGGTTTTCTACCATCTTTGTCATTGTGGACCTGATGACAAAGATGGCTCATTTCATTCCTGTGAAGGGGACCCCTTCAGCGGCTGAAACAGCCCGTATATTCATAAAGGAAGTTGTCCGACTGCATGGAGTGCCCAGCAACATTGTGTCTGATCGAGGCGTCCAGTTCACGTCAAAATTTTGGAGAGCCTTGTGTGCTGGACTGGAAATCGAACTGGCATTCTCCTCAGCGTACCACCCTCAGACCAACGGTCAAACAGAAAGAACGAACCAGACGCTGGAGCAATATCTGCGATGTTTTTCGTCCTCCCAAGATGACTGGGTTGCACTGCTGCCTTTGGCCGAGTTCGCCTACAATAATTCTACCCATTCGGCCACCCAGCAGTGCCCATTTTGGGCCAATTATGGCTACCATCCTACATTTCTGCCCGACTTGAACCCGGAATGTTCCGTTCCAGCTGCACAGGATGTCACCAACTTTCTGCACACCAACTGTCGACTTCTTCAGGACACGTTAAACAAATCTCGGGAGGCTAGCAAGGAAGCCTACAACAAGAAGAGACGGGGGGAGATGGAGCTCCAACCCGGTGACCATGTTTGGTTATCAACCAAAAATTTGAAGCTTGCATGCCCTTCGAAAAAATTGGGCCCGAGGTTTCTGGGGCCTTTATCTGAAAAGACAGATTAACCGGGTGGCTTTCGAACTTGATCTTCCACCATCTCTGAAGATCCACCCGGTTTTCCACGTTTCCCTATTAAAGCCCTTGGTCCGCGATTCCTTCTCTGGCCGAAAAACAGGACCACCAGGTCCCATCCTAGTTAACGGAGAGGAGGAGTTTGAGGTGGAAGCAATTTTAAAGAGCCGCCGGAGAGCGGGCGTAACCCAATATCTGATCAAGTGGAAGGGTTTCGGCCCAGAAGAGAACTCGTGGGAACCCGAAGGGAACATCCATGCTCCCGGACTGATTCAGGCCTTCAAACGAAAGAGCCAGGATGGTGACACTCGGTAGGCATCCGGAGGCTGCCCCTTGGGGGGGGGGCAATGTTAGTAAATAGCTTTGCCAGTGATTCTGGCAGTTTCCGCGGTGGTGCGCGCACTCGCGTGCGCGTTCGCGCGCTCCCGTGCGCACTCGTGTGCGCGTTCGCACGCTCCCGTGCGCACCCGCGTGCGCGCGCACGCGCCGGAAACGGCGCCTATTTAAACCCTGGGACTCCTGCACTCAACTGCTGCTCGTTCTACAGCGTTCCAGACCTGTGGGCCACAGCTCCCCCACCTGTTCCTGTGTTCATCTGTTTCCCGTTGACCCGGCTTGCCTTGACCTGTTGTCCGCTACCTGCACCGACCCCGGCTATCCACGACCATCCGCTTGTCTACTCCTCTGTACCTCCGCTGCCCGCCCGTTAATGAACCTTTGCCTGAACTTGACGATCCGCCTGCCTAATCCTTTTGTACCTCTCTGCCTACCTGTTGCCGACCCTGCCTGTACGGCCCTTCTTCTGTCTGCACGACTTCCTGGAACCTCACTACAGCATCAGTGACCATCCAGCCCTCGTGCCACCCCGCACTCTCGGCCCTCTGTCTACACTACCAGGGGTCCTTGAATCGGGTGCGCAAGAGCGGTCTTTCCCTGCACAAGACAGACTCCACCGTCAGGTACGTAACAGGAAACATGAAAGAGTTTGAGATCCTGAGGCTTTTAGGGATCTGAAGTTTAAAGCAAACCAGATTAAACTTAGAAATTATAGTGTACGGGCCAATGAATCTTGGGGCAAACTTCAGAGAAGGAACCCGGAACTTGATGTTCCTGGTGGAAGCCAGACTCTGTCCCCAGGCTGTAGTGAAGGCGGCTTACGTCTGCAACGGTCAGCAAAACCTTTAAATTTATCAGCAGCTGCCCGTAGGGAATCATGAACATCACCCCAAAGAGAATTGAATGATTGTTGAACCATAGCCAGAGCTGCAATATCTGGAGAACAAGTCATAGGAAGAGGGAGTTAAGGGTGTCTTACATAAACCGTGAGAAAGCGTGTCTTCTGAGAACTGGCGTAAACATGATTATTGTGCGAGAACTCTGCCCACGGGAGTAGAGATGACCAAACATCATGTTGAGCAGAGACTAAGGTTCAGAGAAAGACCTCTAACTTCTGATTAATCCTCTCAGTCTGTCCATTGGATTGAGGGTGGTAAGAAGAAGAGAAATCCAGGACAATATTGAGGGATTTGCAAAAGGCTCTCCAGAAGCGAGATGTAAATTGAACACCCCTGTCCGAAACAATACGGGAAGGAACCCCGTGGAGGCGCAAGATTTCTCGAACAAAAATGGGAACCAAAGCAGGAGCAGAAGGAAGACCTGGAAGAGGAAAAAAATAGGCCATCTTAGAGAACCGATCGATTATTTTTCTCAGATGGTGGGAGATTGGTGATAAAGTCCATGACAATGTTAAACCAGGGCTCCTTAGGAATGGGCAAGGGCATGAGAAGACCAGCAGGAGCTTGTGTGGAGGATTTAGACTGGGCACAGACATGACAAGTCTTAATGTAGTCTTTGACATCCGAGTGGAGAGTAGGCTACCAGTAGTGGCAACTGATGAGCAGCAAGGATCAGAGGAATCCAGCATGACCTGCCACCTTGGAATCATGTCCCCAACGAAGGATATTTTCACTTGGCTCAGTGGGGATGAAGGTCTTGCCAGAAGGAATTTTTGACTCCAGGGTGGTAGAATGGGCAAGAATGCATATGAGTTCAGAATGATCAGCTCAGGTTCAGAGGTGGGCTCCTCATCCAGAGTGTCAAAAGACCTAGAGAGTGCATCAGCCCAACTGTTGCAGGAATCAGGTTTGTACGTAATAGTGAATTTAAAATGGGAAAAGAAAAGACTCCAACTGGCCTGTCTGGGATTTAGTCGTTTGGCATTCTGTGAGTACTGCAGATTTTTGTGATCAGTGAAGATAGTTATGGAGTGAGGGGAACCCTCCAAGAGATGACGCCATTCCTCTAACACCAATTTAATTACAAGAAGCTCTCGATCACCAATAGCATAATTTTTCTCTGCTTAAGAAAATTTTTTGGAGAAAAACGCACATGGTTGACGTTTCTTCTCAAAGGATTGAAGAAGCACAGCTCCCACTCCAGTCGAAGAAGCGTCCACTTCAATGCAAAATGGATCCCCAGGATTAGGTCTCCTCAAGAGAGGTCCGGAAACAAAGGCTTTGCTTCAAATCATGAAACGCAGAGACAGCTTCAGGGGGCCGCTCCTTGGCATTCATACCCTTCTTAGTCAAGGCAATAATAGGCGCAGCAATAGAAGAGTAATTGTTAATGAATTGCCTATAATAATTGGCGAACCCAAGAAATGGCTGTGTGGCCCTGAGGCTGGCAGGAAGAGGCCAGTTGGTAATGGCCGAGACCTTTTCAGGGTCCATACGAAGATCCAAACTGGAGACAAAGCATCCCACAAACAGGACCTCAGAACATTCAAAAGAACATTTCTCCAGTTTGGCATACAGATTATTTTCGCTAAGGTGCTGAAGTACAACCTGAACATGGTTTCTGTCACGGTCCTGGTGGTGGAGACTGTCTTAGCAGGGAACAACCACTCTTACCCACCCGATTCGGGGACCCCTGGTAGTGTAGACAGGAAGTCCCAGAGTGTGGGATGGCATGAGGGCTGGATGGTCACTGGTGGTGTTGTGAGGCTCCAGATGATCGTGCAGACTGAAGAATGGTCGTGCGGGCTGGGTCGGCAACTGGCGGGTCAGAGAGGCACAAAAGGGGCAGGCAGAAGAGTAGTCAAAGTCCAAGCAGGGTTCGTTCACAGGCTGGTGGCAAAGGTACAGAGGGGTCAGGCAAGCGGATTGGTCGTGAATAGCCGGGGTCGGTGCAGGCAGATAAGTAGCAGGTCAGGACAAGCCGGGTCGGTACACAAGAACAGGAACAACACAGGAAGCAGGTTTCAGGAAGGAGCGCTGAAGCTCACAGGTACTCAGACGCTGTAGAACGGACAGCACCCGCTGGCAGGTGCAGGAAGCTTAAATAGGGCCGTTTGCCGCCGTTTCCACCGCGGGAGCGTGCGTGAACGCGCGTGAACGGCAAAAAACAGCAAAAAAGTCCACAAAGGGAGCCAGACTTCAACAGGCCAGTCTTTTCCTAACACTGCCCGCCCCCATGGGGCAGCCTCCGGATGCCCAATTTGGCCAGCTTGGCGGGATTGTTATCTTTAAAGGTTTGGATGCACTCGTCGGCATGGAGGTTGGTTTGAGGCTCCCATGAGCTCTCTTCTGGCCCATAGCCTTTCCACTTTACCAAATACTGAACCCCGCCACCCCTTCTTCTGCAGTCGAGTATCGACTCCACCTCGAACTCCACTGCTCCATCAATCACGACGGGGGCCGGGGGAGCTACAGCTCTATCTGGAAAAGGATCCGGGGCCACCGGCTTCAGCAAGGACACATGGAATACCGGGTGTATCCATAAGCTCCAACTCAAAAGAGACCTGGTTGATTTTCCTGCCAACTGGGAAAGGACCTATGAAACGAGGGCCCAGCTTTTTAGATGAAACAGAAGGGGAAGCCCTGGTATGGGTCCCTAAACGGAGAACTCACCCCCACATCCCAATGTTAAGGAAGAAGATAGGGTGGCCCCAAGAGGAGGGGATTTTATGGGTGGGTGCTCAAACACAGTACAAATGTATAAAAATTCATATGCACAGTTTATTGGTATGCGATAAAAACACATATATAGTGTACTTTAAGACAGTGGTTTTACAGACCACAAAAGGCGATACATAATACGAATACCACTCAGTGGACAAAGTAGAGGGACCACCTGGTGATTATGACATATTTCCCAACATGTTTCGATATCACGTAGTGTATTCTATCTTCCTCAGGGCAATACTGTATTGCCAACAATATTATTTCTATAAAATAAAATGTACATTCATAGTGAAAACAGTAATTACAAACATGTAGCAAAGTAAGCAGTTGCACATATCTTATCCAGCAATGAATAGGTTACAGAGGAGAATTTTAAGAATATTCTATTTTTGCACTTACCTTCTGCTCTGGTGAAAACTGTAAAATTTTGGATTCCCCATCCCTTCCTGTCCAGGTATCACTACAATTATTCCTGGGATATCTTTTGGATCTTTCTGGTCCACATCCGGTCCATATGGCTTCCTAGCCCTAGAAGGTGACCATTATACCAAATGAGATTCTTTGTGGATGCATCATCGTATATGGTCTTTACTATCCATGTATGAAGTTTGATGGAAGTCTCGGAGAGTCCATGCCATCTATATCCTCACGCCCATGATTTTACTGGCTCTGGTAAGAGTACCCCAGCTTGACATGGTGGAGGTTTACCTTGCACGTGGTGGATTATGAGTGTTTGATGCATTACTACCATCTATAAGGATTACATCACATCATTATTGATGGACTCAGTGTGGACATTTTGTGTTGTTTATTAATATTAATTTTAATCAATTTACACTTTTTAGTTTGATGCCTTTTGACACACATTTGGCATCTATCCAACGTATGGTGTTCACTATTATGCACTGCAATATTTTTTGTACTTAATTATTGCACAATTACAGTGCTTCTGATTGGAAGTACCCTTTTTATGTCCATTAGCGCTGCACTATTTAGTTATATTTATCACTGTCCAATTTGGTAAGATTGTTGTGCTGGCAGCTCGTATCACTACTTATAGGTAGCGCAGTATTTTCTTTTGTTTTTGTATTCATAATGCCCATCTCTAGTGTTAAACGCGGCTTTCCATTCGTCACCTTCCCTTATCCGGATCAGATTGTATGCACCCCTGAGATCCAACTTGGTGAAAATGGAGGCACCTTTCAATCTGTCGAATAACTCAGATATTAGAGGAAGGGGTATCGGTTCTTGATTGTCACTGCGTTTAAGCCTCGATAATCAATGCAGGGTCTTAAGGTACCACCCTTCTTGGCAATAAAAAAGAATCCCGCTCTGGCAGGCGATGAGTAATTTCGGGTGAACCCTCTCTCTAGGTTATCAGCGACATACCCTGATATGGCCTGGGTCTCTGGGATGGACAGGGGATAGGTAAGGTCCCTGGGCAGAGTCGCTCTGGGAACAAGGTCAATGGCACAGTTAAAGGACCTGTGAAGAGGAAGCACTTTAGCTGATTTCATGCAGAAGACATCCCGGAAATCACTATATGCAGCGGGAAGGGCAGAAGAAACTGAGGTGGTGGCAATAGGAAGTCTCTCTTTAGGGGCAACCTTGAGTAGGCAGGACGAGAAACAGGAGGAACCCAAAGCCAGGATCTGCCCAGAAGTCTAGTCAACGTGTGGGGAATGGAGCTGTAACCAAGGAAGATCCAATACAATGGGGTTTGAGGTCTTAGGTAGGATAAGGAAGGATATCTCCTCCTGGTGGAGTATTCCTACCAACATCTTAACAGGAAGGGTCTGGAAACTGATAGTAGTTCATCTGATATTAAATATATATATTAATATCAGATGAACTATTATTTACCAGCGCTACACCATTTTTTTATATTGTAACTACATTGCGTTCAACAGTGTTTGTGTTGGCTGCTGGTTTGAATTATATTTTATGTTTACACGGGAGCCTTCCCTGTATGCTAATTAGTGAGGGTTTGGCGCAGTAATCTTTCTGTTTTATTGGAAACTGATAGGGCCCTATGGAAGAACAGTGCCATCGATCGTTGAGACCACCAATGGAGTGGCAAGGGGTGAAAGGGTAAGTTTCATGAAAGATGCAGTTCTCCAGTCCATAAAGTTGCCAGCAGCTCCGGAATCCAGATATGCCAAGACCGAATGAGAAGAAGCGCCAACATGAAGGGACACCGAAAGAAGGAGACAAGAAGGTGATGTTTCTGGGTCCAATACTCCACCTTCCAGATGTATAAGACCCGAGTGTTTCCCGGACTAAGTGAGCAAGTGTCACGAAAATGACCTCTGCCCCACAGTAGAGCCACAGGCCCAGAGTTATGTGCCTAGCACGTTCCTCAGGAGATAGCCTGGTCTGGCCCAGCTGTATAAGTTCCTCAGCTGGCAGGGGATGCTCCATGGGTCGCAGAGCGGGGAGCTCAGGCTGACTAGGGACCAAGCGGTGCTGGCGTTTTTTTCAGGGTCCTCTCCTGGAAGCGAATATCGATCTGGTTACACAGGGAGATCACATCGTCCAGCAGGGATGGTTCTTCCCGCTAATTTGTCCTTCACTCTGTCAGAGAGGCCCTATAAAAAGGTTGCAACTAAGGCCTCATTGTTCTAGTTCAGCTCAGCAGTTAGGATCCGAAAATGAAGAGCATACTGCTCCCAGAAGCAGACTCTTGGTGGAGGTGTAAAAGGGCGCTGGCCGCTGAAGAGACACGACCTGGTTCCTCAAAGATATTCTGAAAGAGTTTCAAGAAACAAGACATACTATAAACCACTGGGTCACTCTTCTCCCACAGAGGGTCAGCCCAGGCTAAAGCCTCGCCAGACAGGAGGGAAATAATATAGGCTACCTTCGCCCGACCAGACAGGAAGTTTTGAGGCTGAAGTTCAAAATGAATGGTGCACTGGCTGAGGAACCCCCTGCAGGCCTTAGAGTCCCCAAAGTAAAGGGACGGAGCTGGTAACTGCAAAGGGTTTGTGGCTGCAAGTGTGACTGGAGCAGATACGACAGCAGGTTGCAGTTGAGGTTGTTGAACTGCCGATCCTAAGGAGGCCTGAAGCTGCTCAAAGCGGGAAGCCAAATCCTGGAGAAATTGCATCACTTGGGTCTGATTAGATTCCTGGGTCTGCGGACTATGCCCAGCAGTGGATCATCTGTGGGTAGCGGCACATCAGCCGGGTCCATGGCTGATCAAACTGTCAGGTCACCTGTCGCCAGCTGACAGATGCACACCGCAGAGGTTAGGGGTGCTCCGCTAAGGTTGTGAACCCTTAGCTGACTGCTACGAATTGAGCTCTGGGTGGTTCAGGAAAGAAGGTCCACTGGAGCATGGAGCACTGACACAGATCACACAGGGAGCTAAAGCATAGGGTTCCCCAGGGCAAGGAGTCTAAGAGCCAGCAGGTTTTCACCAGAGCCTCTGATGGTGAAGATGGACTTCGCTGCAACTGATTCCAGGTGTCGCCCCCCCCCCCCCCGGATCTCTCAGCTCACGCTCACGGCTGGCTACTGGTGGATAGAGAGGAAGCAGCAGTGCAGGACAACAAAGGATAGTCAATAGGATAGCCAAGGGTCAGGGCAACGAGCAGACAGGAATAGATAGGAGAGCACGCCAAAGATCGAGGTATCAAACAGACAGAAATAGTCAAAGAATAAGCCAAGGTCGCAAAACGGAATCAGACGAACAGCACACGGCAGGAACCACACACGCAGGAAGCCTAACACACAATGTAGATAGGCAGCGCTGGCTTGCACTGCACGGTGTTAAATAGTGTTACCAATTAGGACCTGGGGTGGAGCCCTGCTGAGGGAAGATTACTTAAGCACGCAGGTGAGCGGTGCACGGTCTCTAAGCTGAACACAAGCAGAGAGGTAAGCAGACAGATAAGACATGAATGTTACTGCCGGTTCATGACAAGCATCTTGATATGCCACACCTGTGAGGTGGATGGATTATCTTGGCAAAGGAGATGTGCTCACTAACACAAATTTAGACAGATTTGTGAACAATATTTGAGAGAAATAGGCCTTTTGTGTACATAAAAATAGTCGTAGATCTTTAAGTTCAGCTCATGATAAATAGGGGCGAACACAAAAGTGTTGTGTTTACAATTTTGCTCAGTGTATTTAGGATGGTGAGTTTTTTGAAGTTGTAATTTTTTGTCACAATTTATTGTAAAATTTTTATTTAAAAGTTTTATTCACTTTTTTTTTTTTTTTTTTTTACACACTGTCACCAGTGCAGTACAGTGTCATTATATAACTGATGTAGCAGTTATCAGGGACACTGACTGGTCACTTCCTGGCCGGCGTATAGTAAAATGACGCCTGGGAAGTGGTTCTGTTAGCCTGACTGGACATCATATGATGTCCGCAGGATAACCCGCAATCACGCCCGTGGGGGGCGCGCATTGTGGCGATCGGTAGTGCCGTGGGTCAGTCTGACCCAACAAATTACCCGTCAAGGTAAAAAGCTTCCATCGGAAGCTTTTTACCATGTGATCAGCCGTGACCAATCTCAGCTGGTCACAGTGTAAACAGGAAGAGCCAATCAGCTGCTCTCGTGACAGGGGGGTCTGCGCTGAACTTTTATCAACGCAGCCCCCCTCAGGATCGCCACAATGGACCACCAGGGAGCCCACCCAGGGCAAAGAGGGAGCCCCCCCCAGGGAAACCATAAGGAGGCCGCCCAGGACCACCAAGGAGATGATCAGGAGGCTGCCCAGGGACCACCAGGTAGCCTACACTACACTAGAACACCAGGTAAGGGCATACAGTGCACTGTAGGGATGGCACTATGCCCATATGTGATGCCTGCCAGTGCCATCCCTAACATTGCTTTATGTACCAGTGCCTACCAGTGCCATGTACCAGTGCCACCTATCAGTGCCCACCTCTGCCACCTATCAGTGCCCAGCAGTGCCACCTATCAGTGCCCAGTGCCACCTATCAGTGTCCATCAGTGCCACCTATGAGTGCCCATCAGTGCCACATATCAGTGCCCATCAGTGCTGCATATATGCTCCTCATCATCAGTGCCACCTTATCAGTGCCACCTTATCTGTGCCAATCTGAACTGCCTCATCAGTGCCTGTCAGTGTAACTTAATCAGTGCACGTCAGTGTAGCCATATCAGTGCCCATCAGTGCAGGAGAAAATGTACTTATACAGCATTTTGTGACAGAAACAAGGGGAAACATTTTTTATTTGTAGCGCAAAAAATAAAAACCACAGAGGTAATCAAATACAACCAAAAGAAAGCTCTATTTGTGGGAACAAAATGATAAAAATGTTGTTTGGGTACAACCGCGCAATTGTCATTCAAAGTGCGACAGCACTGAAAGCTGAAAATTGGTCTGGGCGGGAAGTGTTCTAAGTGCCTGGTATTGAAGAGGTTAAAAATAAAAAAATCCTTTTTTTTTTCTTTTTTATTACATTTTCTTCTTTTAATGTTCTTTTTTTGACACACTATGACCAGAGCAATACAGTGTTACCCTAGTAACACTGTACTACTCTGGGGAAGTGATCAGGATATTTTTTTTACACATTATGATTGCTTATACCAGTAAATTTCACTGGTATAAGCAACCATTTATACTGAATGAAGCTAATTCCTTCAGTGTTTACTATTGTGACTAGCTGTGATTGGTCACAGCTAATCACCGGGTACAGATGGGCTGTGATTGGCCCTGTGTGTTGCATGTGATCAGTGTGACTAACCACAGCTAGCAACACAATTGTACACAATGAATGGCATGAAAGGAAGCCATCCATTGTGTACAATTGTCATGTCATGTGCTGTGATTGGTCACAGTGATCACATGGTACTGGCAGCAAGCCGGTACACTGATCAGTCATCCGTACTGCTGGAGACAGATCGCGCCAGAGTGCGACCTGTGGGGTGTGTACGAAGCGTGGTCCCGGAGGACGCCATTTGATGCCCACCTGGAATGACGAATGTCCCACCTAGTCGTTTAACAATAGGCTGGGTGGGAAGTGGTTAATGTTCTTAAAAATTACCTTTTGTTTTTTAATCCACAGCCCTGCAATATGGCACCCTGGAGGAATTCTGTACACAGAGCTTGTGCGATTGCCTTACTGATTTTCCCAGACATCTATACTAAGATACAAGTCAGATTTTGGGCTGCAACAAAAATATTTTTGATGAGATACTCTCAAAGAGTAATCACACCTAAAGGGATGCAGACTCTATCACCTTCCTCATTAGAACCCTGCGAGTGCAGCAGCTGATTGATAATTATAAAATCACTTCCATTAGATTCACTTTCCTCATGGACACAGAGAAACAAACAGCTATTCCTTCAGCCATAGGTGTGCGCAGCCTTTTGCATTAGGGTGTGCACCCCAAAGCTCAAACACACATGAATGCCACCTGCTGTCACAGGGAGGAGCCTCTGATGGTGGCAGACAGTTGATTGGGAGCACACCCTATGCGCACGCCTATGTCTTCAGCATAACAAAAGGAAGGAATCTGTTCAAAATAATAGTAGTCTAACATCACTAACCAAACCAATCACTGTTTTTGGTATGAATTATATTTCTACATGGCAAATAATTTACTAATAGGTGTAGTAGAGTAATAGAAAACCAACAGACCCAACAGTCATGACATGCATGCTGCAGATTATGTGGAATCAATAATTTAAAGGGGCGTGTTCCAAACAATAGCAGTGTGGAGTTCAATTAGTGAGGTCATTCAGTCTGTGAAAAGACAGGTGTCACACAGGTGACCCTTATTTAAGGCGGAAGGCAGCAAATGTTGTACATGCTGGGTATAGTGCATTTCTGTCTGAAAATTGGAATAAAATGGGTTGCTCCAGGAATTGTTCAGAAGAACAGTGTACTTTGATTAACCACTTAACCAGTTGCCGACTGCCCATCGTGGCTTGACGGCAGCAACTTGGCTCGATATCGCAAACTGCCGTCACCTGGCGGCGGCTGAGAGGTCACGAATCGTGGGCTCACTGTGAAGTGGGGGAGCCAGGGAGCGGGTAGGGCAGACTCAATGTCCGCCGACTACCTGCGATCGCTCCCCCGCAGTGACAAAATGGGGATCCGTGTATGTAAACACACGGATCTCCGTTCTGACAGGGGAAAAGTAGAGCGATCGTATGCTACCTGTATATGGGAGCAGCGATCTCTCTCCTCCCCCAGTCAGCCCAGCCCCCACACAGTTAGTATCACATCCCAGGGAACACAGTTAACCCTTTGATCACCCCCTAGTGTTAACCCCTTCCCTGCCAGTGACATTTACACAGTAATCCGTGCATTTTCATAGTATAAAAAGCATAAAGCATAGAATATAAATGCCAATGGTCCCAAAAAAGTGACATGCCCGCCGTAATGTCACAGTCCCGCAAGAAATCACAGATCGCTGCCATTACTAGTAAAAAATAATAAAAATAAAAACCCCATAAATTAATTCTCATCATGCGCAAACATGGCAACTTTTGTGCAAACGAATAAATATACGCCATTTGCGTTTTTTTTTTAACCAAAAATATGAGGAAGAATATATGTAGGCCAAAACTGATGAATAAATTCGTTTTTTTATATTTTTTATGGGATATGTATTATAGCAAAAAGTAAGAAATATCGTGTGTTTGTCGCTCTTTGCTTTTTTATAGCGGTGATCAGAAGTGACGCAGAGGTGATCAAATACCACCAAAAGAAAGCTCTATTGGTGGGAAAAAAGTCGCACAACTGCGCAATTGTCAGTTAAAGCGACGCAGTGCCGAATTGCGGGGAAATCCTTCCGGGGCTGAAGTGGTTAAGGACCAAGCCTCTTTCTGAGATTCCGTGTTTACAAATTAAAATCAGTTTCTTTTGCTAGAAAATTACTTAGAACCCCCAAACATTATATATTTTTTATTCTAACACCCTAGAGAATAAAATGGCGGTTGTTGCAATACTTTATGTCACATCGTATTTGCTCAGCGCTCTTAAAAGTGCAATTTTTTTGGAAGCTTTTCACTTTCTTGAATTAAAAAATAAGACAACAGTAAGATTAGCCCAATTTTTTTCTATATTATGAAAGATAATGTTACGCCGATTGAATTGATACTCAACATGTCATGCTTCAAAATTGCGCTCGCTGTAACAATTAGAAGACGCCTATGTGAAGCCAAGCTATCTGCAAGAAGCCCCAAAGTCCCATTGTTGAAAAATGGCACAACATTTTGTGGACTGATAAAAGCAAGATTGATCTTTTTGGGTCTAGGGGCTGCAGACAGTTTGTCAGATGACCCCCAAAGACATGTACAGGTAATCAGGGCACTGATCATCAGTGCCCTGATTACAGTACAGCCCCAGCCGTGCCCATCAGTGACACCAATCAGTGCCCATCAGTGACACCAATCAGTGCCCATCGGTGATGCCAGTCAGTGCTGCCTTTCAGTGCAAATCAGTGCTGCTCATCAGTGCCCATCATTGTTGCCCATCAGTGCCCATCAATGCCACCCATCAGTGTCCATCTGTGCCGCCTATCAGTACCCATCAGTGCCACCTATCAGTGCCCACCAGTGCCACCTATCAGTGCCCATCAGTGTCACCTATCAGTGCCACCCATCAGTGCGGCATGTTAGTGCCTCCTCATCAGTTCCACCTAATCAGTGCCCTTCAGTGCCACCTCATCAATGCCCATAAGTGCCGCCTCATCAGTGCCCATAAGTGCTGCCCATCAGTGTCGCCTGTCTGTGCCGCCTATCAGTGCCTACCAGTGCCACTTATCAGTGCAGCATATTAGTGCCTCTTCATCAGTGCCCTTCAGTGCCGCCTCATCAGTGCTGCCTCATCAATGCACATCAGTGCAGAATATCAGTGCCCATCAGTGCCGCCTCAAAAGCGCACATCAGTGAAGGAGAAAAATTACTTATTTACAAAATTTACAGAAACTAAGAAAAACATATTTTTTTCAACATTTTCAGTCTTTTTTTTTGCAAAATAATAAAAAACCCAGCAGTGATTAAAAGCCACCAAAAGAACGCTCTATTTGTGTGAAAAAAATGATAAAATATTCATCTAGGTACAGTGTTGTATGACCGCGCAATTGTCATTCAAAGTGTGACAGCGCTGAAAGCTGAAAATTGGCCTGGACAGGAGGGGCTAAAAGTGCCCATTAGGCAAGTGATTAATTAAATACATCAAAATACTTGGAGAGGTCGTGTTGCCTTCTGCCGAAGAGGAAATGCTCTTGAAATGGGTGTTTCAACAAAACAACGACCCCAAACACACCCGTAAGCGAGCAGCATCTTGGTTCCAGACCAACAAGATCAACGTTTTGGAGTGGCCAGCCCAATCCCTGGACCTTAACCCAATAGAAAACTTGTTGGGTGACATAAAAAATGCAGTTTCTGAGGTGAAACCAAGAAAATGCAGAGGAATTGTGGAATGCAGTGCAATCATCCTGGGCTGGAATACCCGGTCACAGGTGCCAGAAGTTGGTGGACTCCATGCAACACAGATGTGAAGCAGTTCCCAGAAACAGTGGTTATGCCACTAAATATTAGTTCAGTGATTCACAAAAAAGCTAAATATTCAAGCATGTTTCAGTTTATACAGTAAGACCCGTTTCTCACCGTTTTTCAGGCGCTTTAGAGCTAAAAATAGCGCCTTGTAAAGTGCCTAAAAAATCCCCCCAATTCACCCCAGCGTGAAAGCCTGAGCGTTTTCACACTGGGGCAGTGCGCTTACAGGACAGGAAAAAAAGTCCTGCAAGCAGCATCTTTGGGGCGGTGGGGGAGCGATGTATACACCCCTCCTACACCGCTCTGCCATTGAAATCAATGGGCAGTGCTTCTGAAGCAGCTGTACACCGCTTCGGTAGCGCCTCGCGCCGGAGCTTTTAACCCCTTGTTAACCCCTTCTTAGGGGTTAAAAGCTCCTGCCAAAGTGCCACTATAACAGCAGTAAAGCAGAGAGTGGGGCCGCACAGTGAGCGCAGACAGACCTGACATCCGCAGGCTCAGTGGGGATCAGCAGATCGATCCTCGCTGAGCAAGCAGTGTCCATCAAAACTGATCCACCTAGTGTGAAAGGATCCTATAATTCCTTTTTCTTCACTTTCTGTAAAGTCATAACACATTTGAAACATTTTTCTTCATATTTTGATTTGGAATAAACTGTGCAGTGTTCCCAATGCATTTGTGTGTATGAAAATAAAAGCCATTATGGGACGCTTTTTCAACCTCTCCTGAACAATGTTTTTGACAGCTAGAAGCTGACGCTTAAAAATGGCCGTTTACCAGCAGGATTTTGAGCTTAAGGCCTCATGCGCACAGGACATTTTTGGACGGTTTTACAGCATATGTTTTTAGCTGCAGACGTTTTTTTCCTACAGTCAACAAACCCTCCATCATGTTATCCTAGGTGGCCATGCACACATAGGCTGTTATCAGCTGTTTTTAGCTGGGACGTTTTTAAGCTGTAAAAAAAACCCAAGACCAGAGGGTTCTGAGAGACGTTTTTCAGCTGAAAAAACACGCAAAAACGTGGCTCACCAACGTTTTTGGACATTTTTGGTCCATGAAAAAAAAAAACACTACTGATCAAAAACGCTGGCGCAAAAACGATGATAAAAGCTAAAGAACTCCAGTGTGCATGAGGCCTTAGGCTGGGTTCACACTAGAGCCGCAGCGGAGATATGTGACGTGTCCCAGAAGATTGCCGGAGGGGCCGCCTAGGGGGAGAGGAGGAGTCACCTAGGCAGCCAAGGAGCGGAAGAAGGAAGTGGGACAGGAAGTACCTGTCAAAACCAGGTAACTACTCCCCCCCCCCCCAAAAAAAAAAAAAATTAGATGCCAAATGTGGCATGTAAGGGGACGAGGAGTGCTTAAAGCGGAAGTTCCACTGTTGGGTGGAACTTTGCTTTAGGTGGTTAAACTGAGCTTATCTACAGACTGGAGTTCAATCCTTTGCTCTAGTCTAAAAGAACAAGAGATACAATGTATCTTTTCTCTATCTCTCTGCTCTAGGAATGTCTTTTTTTCTTTTTACCTACTCCCCCCCCCCCCCCCAAAACAAATGACATACCAAATGTGGCATGTAAGGGGGCGAGGAGTGCTTAAAGCGGAATTTCCACTCTTGGGTGGAACTCCGCTTTAAGTGGTTAAACTGAGCTTATTTACAGTCCGAAGTTCAATCCTTTGATCTAAAAGAGCAAGTGATACAATGTATCTGTCCTCTATCTCTCTGCTGAGGAATGTCTTTTTTTTTTTGACAGCTCTGACTCTGCACTAGCATGGGGGAAATGTACAGGTCCTCTTTGGGGGGTGGGGGGGGGGCAGTGTGTGCAAGGAGAGGAGAGGTGAAGTACAGTATATATATATATATATATATATATAGGATACAGACATGCTCCCACACTTGCGGAAACTGACTGTCATTGTCAGCTTTTAAAGTGGTAGTAAACCCTCCTATCATTTTCAGGAAGCTGCCATCTTGGCTTCTGTTTAATCTACAACTGCTGTGATGCTGCACGTGTGATCAGCTATGACACCAGCCATTGGATGGTTTGACAGTTTGGTTTAGAGCACAACTAATGGGAGTGTTACATCTCCGGCACGTGCCGGAAATGTAACTGGTTTTTAAACTGGTTAAATGGATGGGCTTACTACCACTTTAAATGTAATTGTTGGCTTTCTCTTCTATACTTCATAACATGGAGAAGGAGCTGTCATTCAGTCCCTCACTGTATATACTGCTCTTCCCCTCTCCTGTCTTTCTCTGCCCTAAGTCCACCCCATCCACTGCAAAACGACATCTCCAGAATATCGAGAGTAAAGGGAAAAAAAGCCGGAAATTAAATTTAAAAGCTGACAATGACAGTCAGAGCGGCAAGTGAGGAAGCCTGTCTGTACAAACTGCCCCCTCACTGTATATACTGCTATATTGCTCTTCTGCCTTTCTCTGCCCCACAGTGACTGCTTGCCCCTAACAACCAATGCAAATATGGATGAAAAACTGACCATTTTTCAGTTTACATCCGTTTTTTTGTCCGATCCGTTCTTTTGACGGATGAAAAATAGTGCTTTCATTCATTCACAAAAACGGATAAAAATAGATGATCATCCGTTGTCATCTTTTTTTACATAGACATGCATTGATGTCCTTTTTTCATCCGTCAATGGTCCGTATGTGTGAAAGTGGCCAAATAGGGGAGGGCTCCTAATCTCAGCTTGTTAACTGTATAAAAGACACTTGTCCACAGAAGCAATCAATCCGATTTTAATCTCTCTACCATGGCCAAGACCAAAGAGCTGTCCAAGGATGTCAGGGACAAGATTATAGACCTACACAAGGCTGGAATGGGCTACAAGACAATCGCCAAGCAGCTTGGTGAGAGGGTGACAACAGATGGTGCGATTATTTGCAAATGGAAGAAACACAAAATAACTGTCAATCTCCATCGGTCTGGGGCTCCATCCAAGATCTCACCTCGTGGAGTTTCAATGATCATGAGAACAGTGAGGAATCAGTCCAGAACTACACAGGAGAATCTTGTCAATGATCTCAAGGCAGCTGGGACCATAGTCACCAAGAAAATAATCGGTAACATACTACTGTCACGCACCTGGTGGTGGAGTCTGTCTTGTGCAGGGAGCAACCACTCTTACGGCCCTGGTTCGGGAACCCCTGGTAGAGCAGACAGGAGGTTTGGGAGCACAGGGGGGCACGAGGGTCGGACAGGATCACTAGTGATGGTGTGAAGGGTCCAGTTGCGGCTCGTGCAGTAGTAGAGTGGTGGTGCAGGCTGAGGTCGTCAACTGGCTGGCAAAGCGGTACAAGTGGAGTAGGCAGAGGGGTCATCAGGTGCAGGCAAGGTCGTCAACAGGCAGGCAGGTAAAGTACACAAGGATCAGACAGGAGAATGGTCGTGGGCAAGCTGGGGGTCGGTGCAGGCGGAGATCAATCAACGTCAGAAACAAGCCGGGTCACAGGGACAGGAAATCAGGATACAGACTACTCAGGAACACTCACACGCTGTAGAATAAACAGCACTGGCTACAGGAAGCAGGAAGTTCAAATAGAGCTGCTCCTTCCAGGAGCTAGATGAAACAATCAAATGCAATTAACCCTCAGCACAGTCTTCTAACAACTACACTGTGAAGGACTGAAACCCTGCAGCGCCCGCAAGGTCCCCCTGCTCAAGAAAGCACATGTACAGGCTCGTCTGAAGTTTGCTAATGAACATATGAATGATTCAGACCAACATCAAGCTCTTTGGCATCAACTCAACTCGCCCTGTTTGGAGAAGGAGGAATGCTTCTTATGACCCCAAGAACACCATCCCCACCGTCAAACATTGAGGTGGAAACATTATGCTTTGGGGGTGTTTTTCTGCTTAGGGAACAGTACAACTTCACTGCATCAAAGGGACAATGGACGGGGCCATGTACTGTCAAATCTTGGGTGAGACCCTCCTTCCCTAAGCCAGGGCATTGAAAATGGGTTGTGGATGGGTATTCCAGCATGACAGTGACCCAAAACATACGGCCAAGGCAACAAAGGAGTGGCTCAAAAAGAAGCACAGTCTCCAGACCTTAATCCCATAGAAAATATGTGGAGGGAGCTGAAGGTTTGAGTTACCAAATGTCAGCCTCGAAACCTTAATGACTTGGAGAGGATCTACAAAGAGGAGTGGGACAAAATCCCACCTGAGATGTTTGCAAACCTGGTGGCCAACTACAAGAAACGTCTGACCTCTGTGATTGCCAACAAGGGTTTTACCACCAAGTACTAAGTCACGTTTTGCGAAGGGGTCAAATACTTATTTCACTCATTAAAATGCAAATCAATTTATAACTTTTTTGAAATGCTTTTTTTCTGGATTTTTTGTTGTTATTCTGTCTTTCACTGTTAAAATAAACTGACCATTAAAATTATAGACTGATCATTTCTTTGTCAGTGGGCAAACGTACAAAATAAACAGGGGATCAAATATTTTTTTCCCTCACTGTTGTATTACTTTAAGCATAGATTGAATCTAACTTAAATTCTTGTCTTTTTGTGAAATAGCTTGACAAAAGTCACCAACTGTGTAGGCACTGCATGTAGAAATCAAAATCTACAGCCCATTGTTAAACAGTCCATAACAAAGGTCCCCTTGTGTGCAAGAACACATAAATATGAAAGAATGCATTAAAACTTGGTAAACGTTCTGCAGCAAAAATAACCTCTGTGCTTTGACATTCTGTAGGCCTGTTCAAAGCAAAAGCTGAAAATGTCAATTCTTTGCGGAGAAGCTGCATATCTTGCAGTATTTATTCTTACCATAGCTGGAAACATTCTAGTTAAAGCGATCCTTAGATCACTGAGCATATGAACCTTTACAGACTATAAGGTTCCATTCACACTTTGCGTTGCGTTTTTGTGGCTTTTTTTAGCGTGTTTTTGAAGCAGCTCTAAAAACGTGCTAAAGAAGCTCAAGTACCCAATTTTGGACAGCGTGTTTTGTCGCACGGAAGATGTGCTGTAAAATGCACGACTGATACCAAAGTTTAGGGGCTGTTAATATTTTTTTTTTATTTCAATAGTTTTATTAGACAATTTTTCACAATATACATTGCGTCATATTACATTGTTTCATTAAACTTTTATATATGTTAATAACCAAAGACATCTGAGATTGCAAGAGGTACACTTCTTTCTCGTGGGGTGACAAAGGTTGCATATGGGTTTCCATCGCTTTCTTTTATCTCCCTACGATTGTTTGTATAACACGGGAATAGCTTTTCGGGTAATTTTTACTGGAATAGCAAGTATGGTTAACATGTCAATGTACCAGGAGCCTATTTATATAACAATTGCATATATAAAGGTATAAAGTGGTCGAAACGTGTTATGACCATGTGCGTGTCATCATACAAAAGAACAAGAGGTGAAAATAGGGTTTGATGCTAGAGAATTAAGCAGGTTTGCACACTGCAACATGACTACATGTCAGTGATTTCCTGTCCTACAGCTTACCCAACTCTTAAATAGGGGCTGTTAATACTGGCACCAAAAGCGTGTTGCGCGTTTTAGCATGTTTTTTGCCCGCATTTGTAGTACACCTAAGTGTGAACAGGGGGGGGTAAGAGGGAGAAAAGGTGAGCAATATTCTCAGTGTAGCCATGTGCTCCCTTGGGTCTGGCTGGTAGTTGTAGTACACCTTATAGCTACCCTCAAACCCATCATATCTCACACATCCAAAGTCACTGAACAGGCTGGCTCTTGTTTTTGTTTGTTTTATTTAGGAGATTTAACTTGCATGGGGAAAAGAGATGACTGTGGGATGCCCAAAGAATTGGTTACAGGACCTCCTATATACACGACCGTAAAAACACTCTACTTTCTACAGTACATCTCTTCTGCAGACTATTGCTCCTTCACTTCTCTCCAGCACATCACTTAGTTCCTGACCAGAAGGGAAATTTATCAGGCTCACATAACTCCTTTCTCTTCACCGCAGCTAGCACATGGTGAGGGCTGCAAACTGCCAGCAGGGACTCCAGACCAGGCCAGGGTCTTGGACCCCTCAAAGTGTAGCTTAGTACGTTGGTGCTAGCTGGGCCTTTGATGGACTACAACTCCCAACCCATCCCTCTTCCAGGTCCCACCGACCTGCTTTCCTCACAGTGACACTCCTTCCCCTGACTGACTCCCTAGGCTTCCATAGACTGTCCACTATTCCTCTCCCAGACTGTTCTAACCTTTCTCTTCCATCTCCCAAGGTCTGTCACTCACCGACTCCAGTGGATACTTTAAAGTATCCTCAGTAACACCTCTGCTGTTCTTCTACTCCCTTGTGCTGCTCCAGGAATCAACTGCACTCCTGGCTGCACCCGAGTCTCCAGGCCTCAAGGTCACCCCCTCAGACTGAGGGCTCCCTCCCAGGTAGAGGCCTCCACAGCACCTCTGCTACATCTTCCACACTTCCACTCGACTTCTACTCCCCCCTGCTGGCAGACTGCTGTATTTAAGGAGGCCTGCCCCCTGCCAATCCAGACTGTAGATTTGTCAGGGCTCCTTGTCATACATCAGGAAGTGACACCTCCTCATCCATCACCCTTTCCAGAACCTTCTCTGCTCAAGGGGGAGGAGACTCCAAGGGGTGTTCCTTCCTTCTGTCTCCAGCCACACCCTGAGCCACTCCCCAGCTCACATCAAAACATTCAGGCCTGCACTTACAGTCAGGCTTGACTACATTTTTCCTCTCCTAGCAAAAACTCACTACAAAAATGCATCTATCACTATGGGGGCACTACATCAGCGATTAAGAAAAATATAACAATTTTATTATTAGACAGAAATTCAGAGCTGCCCCAATAGACTTTAAAAACTATTGGAACACATTTTAAAATAAACACACATCCCTTAATGAGACGTGTCAGCAACCGTTCATGGTAAAAAGCGTAAAACGAGTCTTTTAAGATGACATATAAATCAGTATGCCTCATGGTTGTTATGCTAGGCTGAAAATTTGCTCAAAATGAAAAATCTTCCATGCAGTTGGAAGGCCTTTGAAGGTGATTAATTGTCAGTGAACATATATCCTAACAAGTATGACAAGAATAACAGGCCCTGCAGTTAAAGCAACATATGCCCATCAAATGCCAAAGCGCTTATTGCCCACAGAAATGATGGTATTTGGCAACTGAACAAAAGTAGGTAAAAGGTAAAGCTGACTATACACTAGCAGAATTTTTTGCAACAATTTTTGTTTTTAGAACATGTGTTCGATTTTTTTCTTCATTAGTGGGGTTAAATCAATGTTAATTTTTTTATCACAGTGACGAGAAAATGTGAAGGAGCAGAATAAAAAATTTTCTCAAACATTTTTTTAAGACTCAATTTGGTTTTCATTTGGGAAAGTTCTTTCAGTCCAAAATAAAATGTTTGAAGTACTTTCGAATGACATTTGCCAGTTCATTGAATGTACTGATGAGAATTTTCATATAAATGTTTGTATGATTGTTTGTTTGCAAATCTACTAATGTATGGTCAGCTTTAGTGTCAGGAGAAGGAAGGGGTTACTTGGGACTTGAGCAGACAATGAAGCTCCATGTACATTCTAGATCTGGGATCCAAGTTGGCTCCTTAGGGTCATCAGGTTCGATTTGAAGACATGCACAGGTGGTGCCTGCACTTTCACTCTGTTGTTACCATGGAAATGGTCTACGCCAGGTCAACTTTATTTAAAGAATTATGTTTAAGGGTAATGTTAAAACAAACCTGTGACCACTAAAAAGAGCCTAATCTGCTAGAATCTCCAACAACCTTACTCCAGGAACCTCCAACCACCTCTCAAGTTCATAATGACATCTCTGTTGTCCTTAGAGCATCCCTGTACCACTTAAACCTAAAACACCCTTGTAATGCAACCTGCAGCTGGCTTTGGGCTGCATGTTCATCCTTCTTGGGCCTTACTATTGATTACTGACCAGCCATCGCAATAATGGGCCAACAGAAAGATACAAGAGGAGCCACTGGCAGGCCAGAGCCAGTGATGATAGAAGTTAGTTACTGGTTACAATATAGAAACATCCCTAATTGTGGAGGTACAGGGATAGTATACAGTATAACAGATCTGGTTTGCTATACTTTTTTTGGTTGGCCACAAATTTGTTTTAAGGTCTGGGTTGGGTAACAATCCAAAATTACTTTTTGACCCCCAATAAGAGAGTTTACTCAATTTCCACATACAGTATCTGGTCATCTGCTGGAAAGTAGGAAATTATTGTAGTCAAATACCAAATTGCCCAAACATTGCCTAATCTACTGTAGTATATAAAGATTATGTTTATTGCTAAAGGGTAAGTTGTAAGGTGAATTCATGTTAAATAATTTGTGTAGTGCTTAGGTTAATGGTTTCTTTTAATTTGATTCCTTCGAGCAGTCGTAGTTTTATAAAGGGGGAATTCTGTTGATTTTTTGCATACACTGTAATTCACTATATCACTAAAAACCACTATATCTGATTATTTAAACATATAACAAAATATTTTAGAGGGATGAAGGAATCATAAAAAAGGACAGCAGAGTAGTATTACTAGTGAAATATTCATGGTTTTTTCAACTTTCTTGTTTAGTTATAAAAAATATTCAATTTATAGCTTTAAAAGCTTTGGTAAAATGTTTGTCATATATTTCAATATTGTGTGGCATAATAGCCCCCATTATTGTATTGTTCGTATTCTATATATTAAGCTTCTCATGGCCAAGAACCAGAATATATAACAGCATCCATCTCTGAGGTTTCCCCACTTTCCTCCCATCAGTGGAGCCTAGAATGCCCTAAAAAAGAGCTTTGTTTGTAAGACAATATGCTATTCTTCTCTTTTCCTACAATGTGTAATTTATATTTTTTCTATGTAAATGAGATCTATATTTAGTCACGGACCTGTGCCCTGCATTCTATTGCCATTCTATATACAGTAAGTGTTTTCAGCTAATGCTGGCAATATGCTACCCAAACTTTCACTGTAATGGCAGTTGTAATTTTTCAGTTGTGGTTATTTTATTACAGTTGTGATCATTTCATTCTCCCTGACAAAATGGAATTATACACATACAGTAAATACATTGTTTTCAGAAACTGGAAAGAAATATGCTGATTGGCAGTATCTACATACGACAGGTAGTTCTTGAAATATTGTGAGATAATGCTCACCCTACTTACTTTCGCTCACCCTGAAATAAGTACCCTAGGGATCCGCCACTCTTCCTGGAAACCTCCACCTGCTAGGCCACATTCTGCCCCTCAAGACAGACGCTGTCAGTTCGGCTGAGATCTGCTCTGCTACGTTCTGCTGTTCATCCTTGAGTGCTCCCAGTTGGGCTACCCTTCTGCCAGGCTTGATGTGAACTGTTATACTCTGACTATAATACAAGTTCTTTCTATTGCATCTGGACTGTGTGTGTTACTGCCGCCGCACCACTCTGCAACCACCCACAAGTATATCATCTCATCTATATGAACCCTTATTTATGGACCATTTACCATTGCAACATCTTTTAGCTGAACAAAGGTATTTTAAACTAGCTGCATTATACAGCGGAGGAAAAAATATAGGCACGTTGAATTTACTGATTTAAATAGGTTGATTTATTGAAGACAAATAGGCTATTCACTTTGCAAGGGAAGTTATACTTTGCAAGAGCATCTTCCTATATTTAAGTGAATGAGGTTAAGCCCTGCATCAATCATGTGTAAGCAAAAATGCTGTTTATTTATTTTACTTGCACATCATTGGGTATTCTTTGCAAAGTGAAATTTCACCACATTCACTAAGCTCTGGGAAAAAATTCCCTTGTAAAATGAACAGCCTGTAAGCAGAGGGTTGTTACCCCTTTATGGGAAGCCCCACTCCTCGGAGTAGTTTAGGGTTGGATCACTTTCTCCTTATACAAATGTCACAGCAAGGCAGGGTGGAAAGAGGTTGATAGGAAGTATTGACCTGATGCAAGGTACAATGTGGATGGGAGAGGTGTATCTGCACTGAAGAAATCTTATGGGAACTAGAACAAGGAAGAGCTGGTTGGCACCCCCTTATTTGGTACAAGAACTGAAGACTGGAGCAAGGCTGAATGTGAAATTGATGGAACTTGATGGAAACAAGGTCCAAAATATCCTGTGAGAGAGGGCCTCTGGTGGGGACTATGTCAGTAGCCAAAATGGCAGAGTTAAAGACGAAGAGGTGTTAGAAATTGCAAACTTTTCATGTCACATGAAGACAAAGGGAGGAGGTGCCCTGGACCAGAATGGTCTTTGTTGGTGATCAGTCAGGTTCCTACTTTCAAGCCTATTTGCCTTTTATAAAAGCAATCCTAAATAGTCTAGATGAAAATTAATTTTAAATCGTCTCTCATCTAGTTCTATACACACTTATGAGGAGGACCTGAAAGCCCACAAAACAGAAAAGAAATGGCTGAACACCTGGAATACCATTGCCATTTGTAGTATCAATGTTATGAATCTTGTTTTAGGATACAAGGACTTAACTAGGAGGTATATGGTGCCATTCAGACTTGTTCATATACTCCCTGGCCATACGTGTCTAGAGCTCCCAAAGTTAGGCTGCTAGATTTAATTTTTGGCTCTACTCTAGTGAGTGAAGTGGTTGTTGATCAGTTGGGTCCGATTGGGATTCCTGAGCTGAGACATTAAATGGTTCCCCATGCGTCTGGAAGAAGCTTCCAGTGCACAGGGAGGGAGATTCAAATGATCAGCTGAATATTTATTATTCCCTGGCCAATACCTAGAAGGGAGCATCTAGAAGGTGTCTGGGGAGGCGATAAGTGTACAGGAAGCCTCAGCATTGTTCTTTTTCATCAGGGAGATTGCCCCTGGAAGATAACAAAAGAGACAAGATATTGATGCTTGGGGCTCAACTGTTGAGGGCCTGAAAATAATTGCCAAAGAAGTACCCTTGCTAAAGGGCACTGTCTCTGCATTCTGGACTGAAAGAGGGATCCTCATTTCTTTCATAGAGGATACTGGGTGGCAAACAGCTCCTGGGACTGATAGTTGAGCAAGTGCCAAAGGGGAAGTTTGTCCTTCTACTGTGAATACTGATAATTTTGGAGTAACCCGTGACTCTAAACTATTCTTCTGCTAATGTTCTTCAGCAAAAAAACATAAAAAACATTCCCTAGACTGGGCCTTAGTAGTTGGTGCGTGTGAGATTGTGCTTGGCCAACCGGCAGCCTCTGTATTATTTGGGAGAACCTGTCTATCTTTAACGGCCCCTTCAATCTTTTTATTGAAATAATGTAACAATAAACCCCTCCAAGGGGCAATAACAGATAGGCACTTAGGTACAGTATCAATAAGGTACATTAGATACATTATCAATAATCAAAGCATTTAAGGTACAAGGAAAGTTATGGTCATAGTATGACCCTTGGTGGATAATAAAAGAGTGAAGGATAGCAAATAAAACTGAGTTACCCAACCAATTTTTAAACTGCTGTTATTTAATTTCTTCATCTAGTGCCTATGTGCAAACAAGCTGAGTCTTGTGAGGTCACCATCTAGAAAAGAACAAAAAAGGGGGGGCATTAAGGAATAGAAGAAAAGGAAGTGAGAACAGAAGGCAAGACAGACAAAGTCCCCGAGTCACACTAGTCCCTAATTGTAGTCATGGCTTTTATGTTTTGTTGAATTTCAAATGGGTGTTGTTAAAGCGGAGTTCCACCCAGTTAAAAGTCAGCAGCTACAAAAAGTGTCTAAAGACTAGTTAAAGACTTTCAACAATCAGACACCTGTCCCAGGCTCCAGCGATGCGGCCACCTGAAGGCTCGTTCCTCTCCCGTTTCCCTCGGTAGCAATGGCATCACAAGTATGGGCGCCCAGCTTTGGCTTCAAAGCCGGGCGTGCACTGCGCATGTGCGAGTCATGCTGCGCTTAGTGAATGGCCGGCGTATCTTCTGGGACCTGTGACTTGTCTCAGAAGATCACTGGGTGGGAGGGGGAGAAGGTGAACTTCCTTCAGGCTCAGTTGCGCCAGGACAGGAAGTGCACCTGGGACCCTGTCAAAACAGGGTCCCAGCTGCCCCCCCCAAAAAAAATGACATGGCAATTGTGACATGTCGGGGGGTCACCTCCCCTTAAAGCGGAAGTTCCACTTTTGGGTGGAACTCCGCTTTAAGGGTACAGGAGAGTCTATGGTCAATAATTATCCAATTTAATTTCTATTTAACAAAGTCAAAAGATACCACCAACTGATTCCAACTCCTAGTGAAAACAATTCTAGCTGCCTGTAGAATAATCATTTTTGTAAGTATTTGGGGACATCAATATCCAATTTTTGGAAAAGGGCTATTTCTAGTGCTCTTGGGATGGCCAAAGTCTGATCCAGAATTTGGTGACATTAGATCATTGCCACCAAATCTGGTACATAGTTCCCAACTGAATATAGCACTTAAAGCAAGAAGGGTATGCTCATGGACAAGATTTGGCTACCCTGGTAGGAACCATATACCATTGTAATAATGTTTTATCATTAGAATTGTGTTAAGAGACACTTTTGCTAGGTAATTTTGCCATTCCTCTAGCTCAAATTTAGATCCCAATTTTCGCTCCCATTGGGTCATATAAGAAAGTTTGCGCATTGGAGTGGCTAAGAGCTCACAGAGAGTAGATATGTGGCCTTCTGAGGGTGTGATAGTTGTACAAGATAGTTCGAAAGACGTTAAGGTAAGTGGCCTAATAGCATGTTTTGATTGGTTGTCAAGAACAACAATAACAAAGCATTCATTAGGAGGTAATTGCAATTTATTTTTATAATACTCGAGAGGGTATTACTAATTTCCATAAAAAAACTATCTGCAGCAACCCTTTATTTTCCCATCATTTGACTAAACTCGGTTGTAGCCCCGGGGAAAATTGCAGATTATTTAGCAGAGGAAGAAGAGGAGCGTGAGGTGAGTGGAGCTTATTCCTAATTCTGTGTCTATCCCAGACAACAAGCGTATAGGAAAGTATTGGACATTTAATGAAAGGTTGAAATTTGCTAGGGAACTAAATCAACGCTTTAAAGTCAAACCTTGGGTGACCAGAAAGCCTATACTCACCTGATCCTTTGCTCCAATGGCAAACAGCGCTCCTCCCCCACAGTGGACTGTTTCTGATGTCCTCACATCCAGAGCAAGTCTATGGGCTTGATAATGCCAGGCACAGTCCTACGCACAAGACCACTAAACCATGGGGCGGAAGGGGGCAGGAGCCGCAGGGACCAGTTTTGTGCGGCGGGTAGGATTGGAGGATTAGGTAAGTATATCTCCCTGCTACAAATCTTTAGACAAAAATGAGCAGTTAACCCTTGTGGTGCCGGCACAGCCCCACTGCAAGGGACAACTTTTTTTTGCCTGGAGCTTTAACTGAGCCATTAGAGCAGGTTAGCTCTTCTATTTCTACCCACTGAGGTGGATATGAAACACTCTTTAAACAGTAATTAACCACTTACCCACTGGGCACTTTTACCCCCTTCCTGCCCAGGTCAATTTTCAGCTTTCAGCACTGTCGCACTTTGAATGACAATTGCGCGGTCATGCAACACTGTACACGAACAACATTTTTCTAATTTTTTTCACACAAATAGAGCTTTCTTTTTGTAATATTTATTAATTGCTGGGTTTTTATTTTTTTTGCTAAATAAAGGAAAAAAGACGAAAATTTTGAAAATAAACCCCCAACTTTTTCATAGTTTGTTATAAAATTTTGCAAACAGGTAATTTTTCTCTTTCATTAATGTGCACTGATGAGGCTGCACTGATGAGCAGTGACGAGGTGGCACTGTTGGGCACTGATGAGGCTGAACTGATGGGCACTGATAGGCGGAACTGATAGTTCTGATAATTTTTTATTTTAAGTATTTCGCTGTGTTCTATTTTTGTATATTTATAATTATGTTTAATTAGTATGTAGCACCGTGGTCCTGCGAGATATGACATTTCGTTCTGCTCCACCCCACCCCACTGCACCTCCCGCTCTCTCCTTATTGGTTCACTGGCTGTGATTGACAGCAGCAGGAGCCAATGGCTGTGTGAGCCAATGAGGATAGAGAGAGACCTGGAAGCATGGGCGTCCACAGAACTTTTTTCAGGGGGGGGGGCATCATTTTAAGGTCACCCATGCTCTGACCCTTTTCAACAATGTCATTACCACATTATCACGGTCAGAGACTGCAGACGTAGTACAAGAGATGGTCAGAGACTGCAGACGTAGTACAGGAGATGGTTGGAGACTGCAGACGTAGTACAGGAGATGGTCAGAGACTGCAGACGTAGTAAAGGAGATGGTCAGAGACTGAGGACATGGTACAGGAGATGGTCAGAGACTGCAGACATACTACAGGAGATGGTCAGAGACTGCAAACATACTACAGGAGATGGTCAGAGACTGCAGACATAGTACAGGAGATGGTCAGAGACTGCAGACATACTACAGGAGACAGTCAGAGACTGCAGATGTAGTACAGGAGATGGTCAGAGCCTGCAGATATACTACAGGAGATGTCAGAGACTGCAGACGTAGTTCAGGAGATGGTCAGAGACCGTGGACATGGTACAGGATATGGTCAGAGACCACAGACATAGTACAGGAGATGGTCAGAGACTGCAGACATACTACAGGAGACAGTCAGAGACTGCAGATGTAGTACAGGAGATGGTCAGAGCCTGCAGATATACTACAGGAGATGGTCAGAGACTGCAGACATACTACAGGAGACAGTCAGAGACTGCAGATGTAGTACAGGAGATGGTCAGAGCCTGCAGATATACTACAGGATATGGTCAGAGACCACAGACATAGAAACATAGAAACATAGAAAAGTGACGGCAGAAAAAGACTGAGTAGTCCATCGAGTCTGCCCCTTTTTATTTATTTTTTTTTTTTTTACATTAACCTTGTTGTCTGACTATGGATTTATGTTTATCCCAAGCATGTTTGAAGCCATTTACTGTTGACTGTCTCACAACCTCTGTTGGTAGTTTATTCCAATCATCAACCACCCTTTCAGTAAAATAATACTTTCTAAGATTAGTTTTGAACTTCCCCCCAGTTAGTTTGAGGTCATGTCCCCGTGTTCTTGATTTTGGTTTCATATTGAAAAGACTGCCCTCCTGAACCTTATTCACCCCCTTGAGGTATTTAAAGGTTTCAATCATGTCTCCCCTCTCCCTTCTTTCCTCCAGACTGTACATATTAAGTTCCTGAAGTCGCTCTTGATATGTTTTATCCCCCAGACCTTT
>BLSH010484370.1:124938-137534 GCA_018402905.1 Glandirana rugosa | reverse complement strand
AGTTAACGTCAGGCATGTTGAAGTCGCCCATAATCAAAACCTCTCCCTTCATTGCCATTTGAGTTATCTCATTAATCAACAAGTTATCATAATCTTCACTCTGTCCTGGGGTTTCTGTATACTACTCCAATTCTAAGGGAAGATCCCTCCCCGGTTGGAAGGCAGACCCAGAGGGTTTCAAGTATTTCATTTGTCTTTTTAATTAATGTTAGTTTTATGCCATTTTTTACATATATGGCAACTCCACCTCCCCTCTTCCCTACTCTGTCATTCCTGTATAGTGTGTACCCTGGTATAGTTATTTCCCAGTCATTTGAATCCTTGAACCATGTCTCTGTAATAGCAACAAGGTCCAAGTTATCCCTAGACATAAGAGCTGTCAGTTCACAAAGCTTGTTGCCTAAACTACGGGCATTAGTGCACATGACATGACAAACACATAGTACAGGAGACATACTACAGGAGATGGTCAGAGACTGCGAACATACTACAGGAGATGGTTAGAGACTGCAGACATAGTACAGGAGATGGTCAGAGACTGCAGACATACTACAGGAGACGGTGAGAGACTGCAGACATGGTACAGGAGATGGTCAGAGACTGCAGACATACTACAGGAGATGGTCAGAGACTGCAGATATAGTACAGGAGATGGTCAGAGACTACAGACGTAGTACAGGAGATGGTCAGAGACTGTGGACATGGTACAGGAGATGGTCAGAGACTACAGACATAGTACAGGAGATGGTCAAAGACTGTGGACATACTACAGGAGATGGTCAGAGACTGCGAACATACTACAGGAGATGGTCAGAGACTGCAGACGTAGTACAGGAGATGGTCAGAGACTGCAAACATACTACAGGAGACGGTCAGAGACTGTAGACATAAAACAGGAGATAGTCAGAGACTGCGGACATGGTACAGGAGACAGTCAGAGACCGCATAGATGACAAAAGAGACTGTAAGAGACTGCGGACATGGCACAAAAGATGATCAGAGACTGCATACATAACTCAAGAGACTGTAAGAGACTGCATACATGTGGGGGGAGACAGAGGGGGTGACAGGGGGGTGACAGAGAGAAACAGAGGGGGTGACAGAGAGAGACAGAGGCAGGTTACAGAGAGAGAGAGACAGAGGGGGTGACAGAGAGAGAGAGGGGGTAACAGAGAGAGAGGGGGTTAGAAAGACAGAGGGGTAACAGAGAGAGAGATGGGGGTGACAGAGGGGTGATGGGGGTGAGAGAGAGGGGGGTCAGAGAGAGAGAGAGAGACCCCTAGCCCTGTCTGCAGTCCCTCTAGTGCATCTATGTCACAGTGGTGTGTGTAATTCTCAGTAAGGTACCTTGCATGCCAGTAGGATGTCCATGATGGCTAGCAGCTGGCAAGACCCGTTTTTATTCTGGGTGAGGACAGGAGCTCTGTTCCTTCCATTGAATCTATGATGTGACATGGAGCGATCCCTGGCTGCTTGCATTTCCTGCCTGTCCTTGTTCTCTGAACACCTGGTCAGTCTATCCTTCAGGCCTGGGAGTGGTGAGGAGGTTTAAGGAATCCAGGGGTTCCAGGCTCTGGGAGGCGCTGAGGACGCTGTGCCCGCTGTTCCTGGCGTCTTGCTGCTCTCCTTTCCTGTGGCCTCCGTCTCCTGTCATCCTGTCCACCCCTTGAGGCCTTCACTGTCCTGCTAATTAACCACTTCAATACAGGACACTTATAGCCCCTTCCTACCCAGGCCAATTTTCAGCTTTCAGTGCTCTCACACTTTGAATGACAATTACACTGTAACCAAACAAAATTTTCATCTTTTTTTTCACATAAATAGAGCTTTCTTTTGGTGATATTTAATCACCACTGGGATTTTTATTTTTTGTGACGTAAGTGAAAAAAGAGCAAAAATTTTGAAAAAATAATCATTTTTTAGTTTCTGTGATAAAATTTTGCAAATAAGTCATTTTTGTTCATAAATTTGGGGCTAAAATTTATACAGCTACATATCTTTGGTAAAAATAACACAAATACGGGAATCCATATTAATTGGAGAAAACCTGTCCTGTTCCCGTTAGACCCTGATGCTAGGAAAACAGCTGCAGCCTCCCCGTTGGTTTGGGTGGAGGAGTTTAAGTATTTGGGAATTAAGGTGACGAGGGATCTCGCCCAATATTACGACCTGAAAGTTAAACCAGTGTTGCTATCATTGAAAGAGAGATGTGCCTCATGGGCTAGCCTGCCGCTTAAAGCGGAGTTCCATCCATGTAAAAGTCAGCAGCTACAAAAAGTGTAGCTGCTGACTTTTAACAATCGGCCCCTCACCTGTCCCTCGCTCCAGCGATGCGGTTGCCCGAGGGCTTGCTCTTTGCCCCCTCCCCTCGGCAGCACCGACATCATAACTGTGGGCACCCGGCTTTGGTTTCAAAGCTGGGCGTGCACTGTGCATGCCCGAGTCACACTGCGCCTTGTGACTGGCTGGCGTATCTTCTGTGACCTGTGACATATCCCAGAAGATCGCCGAGAGGGAGGGGGAAGGTGGACTTCCTTCCCTGAGCCACGGCACCAGGGGAGGAAACAGGGTCCCTGGTCAAAAAAGACATGTCAATTGTGGCATGTCGGGGGGTCACCTTCCATTAAAGCGGAAGCTCCACTTTAGGGTGGAACTCCGCTTTAATGTCCTGGGTTGCATTAATATTCTAAAAATGATTTTTCTCCCCAAATTTCTCTATATTTTCCGTAATTGTCCCATTTTGTTATATATGGAAGTCTTTAGAGAGGTGGACAGATGCCTTGGTTCTTTTCTCTGGGCCGGATCTGTCCCTAGATTAGCTAAGTCCACAATGCAACTCCCAATCAGTTATGGGGCCTAGCCCTTCCGAATTATAAGGTTTATTTCTGGGCGGCAATACTGGTTACAGTACGTTGGTGGGTGACCGGTTCGCGAGCTAATGCGGCGGTCTGCTTAGAGGCGGCCATACTGGGCTCCCTGATGGAACTGGGGAACCTTATGTATAGAGGAGTAGGGGCATACGCTTTCCTTCCGTTACCAACCAGAGTGACATTAAAAATATGGTTGGTTGCTAGGATACGATTTCTCAAACCTGGTCACTGGTCCCCATATCAACTGCTGTGGGGGAACCCTTCATTTTAAACTCAACCCACATTTTAAACTGATCCCCGACCCTCAGGTGTGGGCTAGATTTGGGATTAAGTGGCTTTGTGACATTATGCCCTTGGTGTGCTATTGTCTTTTGGGTCTTTAGTCTCAACCTCATAAGCTGCCCCACTAAATGTACTTTAGGTATCTTCAACTGAGGCATGCCACGCGTTCCCAGTTCCCCACCGCTCCTGTGCTTGAGACAGACCCGATAGAAGACATGCTTGACAGGAATCTTTGAATAAGCCCCTCTCTGCATTATATGTGGCTCTTCTTAGTGTGCAGTCACCCAAAATGGATAAGTTGTGGGAGAAGTGGCATGCTGACATTCCTGAGCTTAACAAGGAGGAATGGGAAGAGTGTTTGGAAGACTGTTCTAGACTGATGATAGCCTCCAATGATAAATTGCTGCAGATTAAATTCATTCACAGGGTGTATTTTACACTACAGAGGTTGCCAATTAGAAGAGGGCTCCTATCTCCATATGTTTCGGAGCTGTCCATGGGTGGCAGTTTTTGCCCAGATCAATGCCAGATTGCAGTTGACCCTAATTTCTTCTCCTGCCTTGGCATTGCTTGGAATTTACACGGATGATCAGACACCCAGGTATACTAAATTACTGGTTTTATACCTTCTCTACTACGCTAAAAAAGAAATCTTGTTTAAGTGGGCATCCCCCTCTCCTCCCACAATGTCTTCCTGGGAATCTACGATTAACGGGGTGTTGCCGATGTATAAACTTACGTATACAAATAGGAACTGCCCCCGAAAGTACGAAAAAATATGGCAACCTTGGTTAAATGATGCATAAATTGATGATACAGGTGAACATTTTGATACATGTCATTGGGTAATGTAACTATATTATCAAGAGATGTATAGATGTCGGGCCAATGCCCCTTGATGAGGTTCAAGTAGTAGCTTTGTACTTATCTTGCTGCTTGTTGATTCACGCACTTGTATTGATCCTGGCTGTGTGACCCTATGTGATTGCTGTAATTTCTTATTTATGTCCATCAATAAAGAGCAATTTTGTTTGTAAAAAAAAAAATAACACAAATAAGTGTATATTATTTGGTCTGTGTGAGTCCACAAGCTATGGTGCCAATCATTGAAAATTGATCACACCTGATGTACTAAAAGCCTATCTCATTTCTTGAGGCCATGAAATGTCAGGAAAGTACAAATATCCCCAAATGACCCCTTTTTGAAGAGTAGACAGTCCAAGGTGTTTAGTAAAATTTTTTGAAGTTGTAATTTTGAAATTCTTGGGAAAATGAAGAAATTATTATTATTATTTTTTACACAAAATTGTAATAATAACTAGTTATTTCTCACACACATCATATGCATACTTCCAATTACACCACAAAATACATTCTGCTAATCCTCCCGAGTATGGCGATACCACATGTGTGCAACAGCCTGACCACATACAGAGGTCCAACATGCAGGGAGCACCGTCATTCGTTCTAGGAGCATAAATTACACATATAATTTCCTAACAACCTATTACATTTTTTAAGGCCCTGGAGCACCAGGACAGTGGAATTACCCACAAAATGACCCCATTTTGGAAAGCAAACACCCCAACGTATATTCTATGAGGCATTATGAGTCTTTTGTACGGTTAATTTTTTTCCACAAGTCTTTGGAAAAAGTGGAAAGAAAATGAAAACCTATTTTTTTTTACACAAAGTTGGCAATTTATATGATTAGCATAGCATAGCATGTACAAAAATTACCCCCCAAAATACATTCTGATTCTGAGTATGGTGATACGACATGTGTGAGACTTTTACACATCCTGGTCACATAGAGAGTTCCAACATTGAAGTAGTACCTTCAGACATTCTAGGAGCATAAATTACACATCTAATTTCATTCCTACCTATCACACTTTTGAAGGTCCTGGAGCACCAGGACAGCGGAATTACCCACAAAATTACCCAATTTTGGAAAGCAAACACCCCAAGGTATATGAGGCATGGGCTGCAGATAGGTAATCGGGTACTCTGATGGACTGGTGACAGGTACTCGGGTACTCAGATGGGTTAGTGACAGGTACTCGGGTACTCAGATGGGTTGGTGACAGGTACTCGGGTACTCTGATGGGTTGGTGATAGGTACTCGGGAACTCTGATGGGTTGGTGACAGGTACTCGGGTACTCTGATGGGTTGGTGACAGGTACTCGGGTACTCTGATAGGTTGGTGACAGGTACTCGGGTACTCTGATGGGCTGGTGACAGGTACTCAGGTACTCTGATGGGCTGGTGACAGGTACTCTGATAGGTTGGTGACAGGTACTCGGGTACTTTGATAGGTTTGTGAGAGGTACTCGGGTACTCTGTAAAAGAACAAGCAGGAATGGCGCTGTCTGATATTACGTAAAGAATAAATATAGGGTAAACTTATTAATATTGTGTAGACTATATATAAAAACAGATAAATAAATAAAGGGGACCCGCCCACATGTGTTATATGAGACAATAATAAATTAAATCAACATTTTATACAAAGTCCGTAAAAGTCTGTGAAAGTGTTTGTAGCAAATCCTCAAAGTGGTGTGATATCCAACAGTGACAATGGGTGAAAATAAAAATATGACAAATGCAACAGTGAAATGAAAGTATCAAGTTGTGTAAATATTCATAAAAGTCCGTAAAAAAAGTTCGTAAAAAATTATATCAGATAAATGCCGTGATTTGAGATATACAATAGTATTGATAGGTGAAGACCATATAAACTGGGTGTTGCAAATGAGAATAAATATGAAAGTCCATACACAATATATACACAAATTTCCGGTCCGTAAATGTCCGTGAATCCTTGCCCGTTAATGTCCGTGAAAATGGGAGTATGGTGGAAAAATACAGGGTTCAGGGGTGTACATGTATATTACCAGGTGCAAAAGGTAGTGACCCAAAGGTGTGGTCATATAAACTTGTGGAAAGTGTCCGTTAAAAATGTATATTGAACAGGTGTTGCTATAGCACAGGGAACCAAAAAGTAAAAAATGGAAAATGGGACGTGTATAATGATTTTCCGTTTTTTCAAAAATGGGATTCTAATAATCATTAAAATATGCAAAACAGCTTGGAACAAAGTGACTTTTGTGCTCCTCTGGATGTAATCAGGTGACATCTGCTGGTGCTCCCCCGCATGTATCCCCACTTACCAAAACCTTCACACCCCTACAGGGGTAACACGCCTCTGGTAAATGGGTCTTTTGGTCCTCCTTCCTGGATGTCGGGATCCGCACGCTTGAGAGGAGATCCCCTCCGTTGATCGATTCCCCCAGTTAATCCAGCGGCTCCATATGTTCAAAAAAAGGGGGTTCCAAACATAGTGTAATACGTCCAGATAGGTTTATTTTGAATTAGCAGAAAAAAAGCAGTTTAAAAACACTCCAATTCCAGTGTAAAAAAGAGACAGAGTGGGCAGTGGATTCCCACTTGAGAAAGGTATGAGTCCTCTTCCTCCTACCCGCTCTGCGTTCCACCTCGTGGAACCACTACACCGGAAGTGACGCAATTACGTTTGGCCACGCCTTACGCGTTTCGTCATGAGACGTCATCTGAGGCTATGGCCATCTTTGTCCACCTCTGCCTTAAGTACACTCATTGAGATGAAAGCGAGGCTGGACTCCATTTTGACTCTCTTACTTAAAAAATAAATGAAATAGCGGGTAAAAAGTTTTAGTGTATCTATATATAAAAAGGCATTTTTGAGGATGCATTTTTTACTTTTTGGTTCCCTGTGCTATAGCAACACCTGTTCAATATACATTTTTAACGGAGACTTTCCACAAGTTTATATGACCACACCTTTGGGTCACTACCTTTTGCACCTGGTAATATACATGTACACCCCTGAACCCTGTATTTTTCCACCATACTCCCATTTTCACGGACATTAACGGGCAAGGATTCACGGACATTTACGGACCGGAAATTTGTGTATATATTGTGTATGGACTTTCATATTTATTCTCATTTGCAACACCCAGTTTATATGGTCTTCACCTATCAATACTATTGTATATCTCAAATCACGGCATTTATCTGATATAATTTTTTTACGGACTTTTTTTACGGACTTTTATGAATATTTACACAACTTGATACTTTCATTTCACTGTTGCATTTGTCATATTTTTATTTTCACCCATTGTCACTGTTGGATATCACACCACTTTGAGGATTTGCTACAAACACTTTCACAGACTTTTACGGACTTTTACGGACTTTGTATAAAATGTTGATTTAATTTATTATTGTCTCATATAACACATGTGGGCGGGTCCCCTTTATTTATTTATCTGTTTTTATATATAGTCTACACAATATTAATAAGTTTACCCTATATTTATTCTTTACGTAATATCAGACAGCGCCATTCCTGCTTGTTCTTTTACATTTACCTCCCCCTTTCTTTAAAGGGGTTTCTGGAAGGCAGCAGTCTCTTTACTACCTCATTATTATATATATTTTTATCCCAGCGCGGGTTCATTTGATTATTTACTCGGGTACTCTGATGGGCTGGTGACAGGTACTCGGGTACTCAGATGGGCTGGTGACAGGTACTCGGGTACTCTGATGAGCTGGTGACAGGTACTCGGGTGCTCTCATGGGCTGGTGGCAGGTACTTGGGTACTGAGATGGGCTGGTAACAGGTACTCGGGTACTCTGATGGGCTGGTGACAGGTACTTGGGTACTCAGATGTGCTGGTGACTGCTACTCGGGTACTCTGATGGGCTGGTGACAGGTACTCGGGTACTCAGATGGGCTGATGACAGGTACTCGGGTACTCAGATGGGCTGGTGACAGGTACTCGGGTACTCAGATGGGCTGGTGACAGGTACTCGGGTACTCAGATGGGCTGGTAACAGGTACTCGGGTACTCAGATGGGCTGGTGGCAGGTACTCGGGTACTCAGATGGGCTGGTGGCAGGTACTCGGGTACTCTGATGGGCTGGTGACAGGTACTCGGTTACTCTGATGGGCTGGTGACAAGTACTCGGTTACTCTGATGGGCTGGTGACAAGTACTCGGGTACTCAGATGGGTACCCGAGTACCTGGAACCTGGACACCCTGAACCTGGGCCCCAGGCTGGAAACCGCGGCCGTACATATATAAACCTGGCCGAATGCTCCTAAATGCTCCTAAATCCTTCTAAATGCCACTAAAATGTTTTTTTTTTTAGCTTTTTTTCTTTCTCTTCATCTACTGCAAAAATGCTAATAAAATGCTAATGCTCCAAAGTTTCTAAATGCTTCTAAAAGCTATTTTTCTGTCCTAACACTGAGTTGCATGCAGGCAGCCCATATCTGTGAATTAACATGCAGGTACAGGTGCACAGCTCTGGATGCACAAGCTCTGTATCGTGTTCCATGCGCCTATCCCTGTATACATGTCATGTGAGTCTGTACAGCTGATGCGTGTCCATTCACTAGAATGGGCTGACTGCACAAAGTTCAGCACTAAGACAGAAAAACAAAGAAAGGGATCTCAAGGGCCGGTTCACACAGGGGCGACTTGCGATCTGACTTGAGTCGCCTCAAGTCGCCCCTGGTTGCTTGACACAAGAAATCCCATTGAAGTGAATGGGAGCCATCTTTATGTACACTACTGAAGTCGCTCCGACTTCAAGGCGACTTCAGAAAGAGATTCCTGTACTACTTGGAGGTGACTTCTATCCGACTTATGCCCATGGAATTCAATGGAAATCGCCTCCAAGTCGGATCCCCCATCTAAACAGAATCGACTTCACATTGAAAAGAATAGAATTTATTTAGGGCAACCCCCTCCCTCCCTTCTCTGATTGGCCACAGCAAAGTCGCCTGGCATAAAGTCGTGTTGTAAGTCACCTCAAGTCACGCTATAAGTTGCCCAAAGTCGCGCTGAAGTTGCTTTCAAATCGCCTAGCAAAGTCGCCCCGAAAGTCGGATTGCCCCTGTGTGAACCGACCCTTAGGCTGGATTCACACCTGTCCGATGCGAATTCCAGCCTGTCTGCTGTTGGGAAGGGGCGGAGCCACCGTTCGGCGGCTCCTGTCCGTTCCCACAGCGCAGCAGCTGCGGGGGGAGAGATGGGGGCGGAGCCACGAGCAGGGGAAATATCCCCGTTCAGTGCGGAGTGCATCTCCGTGTTAGATGCGCTCTCATTGAACTCAACGTGCTGGGAATTCGCACCGCACTGCACAGAAAACGCACACTTTTTTTGTGTAATGCGGAGTGCGAATGCACCACACATATGTGAACCGGACACATTGAAAACAATGTGTTTTCAAGTGTCATGCGAATTGGATGCGGTTTAAGCATCCAATTCCCATAGGTGTGAACCCAGCCTTACACTTCATATGTATTGCTACTTTTTGGTTTCATTATTTAACTCAGCGCCATAGTTTGGAAATGTACACGTATAAAGGCTGTTATTTGCAACTGGTTGAAAAGTTGATTGTAGCTATGTACTATTAGGAAAAGTTGCTGACATTAGCTACCATATTTGCAGTGTTGATCATTACAATGATTGTGCTATGAACATGTAAAGAAGAACTGATAATGCCTTGATTGATTTGGGGCAAAAAAAAAAATTGTAAAAACAAATTTAAAAAAATATAGTACAGTAATTAGTTCAGAAACATAAATGATATGTTGAATCACACAATTTCACAGAAGGAAAGATGAACATACATTTATTTCTTGTGCCCCACCATTAAATTGCAGCATATTTTGCATATGCACATGCATGTGTCTGTCTAGAGCAGGGGTATTGAATTAAAATTCATGGAGGTCCGGTCAGTTAAATTTTCTTCCAGCGGAGGTCCGAATGGCAGGTTTGTCCGATGACTCAGATCCTTTACATCACAGTCCACCATTTAGTGATGTCTGGTCTACAGCAACATTTTTACCCAAGAGGAACCCTTGAAATAATTTTTAGATCTCGGGGGAACCCCTGTAAATTATCAGGGGGTAGTGGGAAAATGCTAATTACATTGGTGGTCAGAATGATACCTTACAGATAGATTAAAACAACACTGATGTCATGGCACTAGTACTGCCAAGTGGCATTGGCTCTGGAACTACGCAGGCTCCATCAAAAGTGAGGTCAATCAGCCACACCTCAAGGAACCCCTACCAACCCTAGGTTGCACCGCACCCTGGTTGAGAATGGCTGGTCTAGATACTAGTTGATGAATCACAAAACACATTTCAGTTTAAATAAGTATGTAAATACAAAAAATGGAAAGTTCTAACGGGACTTTGGAGGCATCACTAGACGATCAGATATGTTGATAAAAATTATTTTTATTATAATTCATTAACCACTTCAATACCAGACACTTACCCCACCCCCTTCCCACCCAGAGGAATTTTCATTTTTCAGCACTGTCACACTTTGAATGACAATTGCGTGGTCATGCGACTCTGTACCCAAACAAAATTTTTATCATTTTTTCCCACAAATATAACTTTCTTTTGGTGGTATTTGATCACCTGTGCTGTTCTTATTTTTTGTGCTACAAATAAAAAAGACCGAAAACTTTGAAAAAAAAGAGTTTTTCTTTGTTTCTGTTACAAAACTTTTAAATAAGTATGTTTTCATGTTCACTGATGGGCACTGATGAGGCTACACTGACAGGCACTGATGAGGCAGTACTGATTGGCACTGATGATGAGGCACTTATATGCAGCACTGATAGGCAGCACTGATAAGCAGCACTGACAGGCACGGATTGGTGGCACTGATATGAAGCAGTAATGGGCACTGATAAGCGGCACTGATGGGCTCTCATAGGTGGCACTGAAGGTCACTGATAGGCGGCACTGGGAACTGATAGGTAGCACTGATGGGCACTGATAGGTGGCACTGGTGGGCACTGATGGGCAGCACTGATAGATGACACTGTTAGGCAGCACTGCTAGGGAGGGACTGGCGGGCATCACATATGGGCACAGCACCACCTCATCCCCATAGAGGATACTGGCCAGCAGAACCATTCATAGGAAGATAGAAGATAGAAGGGTCTAGAATATAATGGAGTATAAAATATAAATCAAGTATATTGGCTGTATAGCAACAAAAGAAACCCCCACTTAAAAGTGGGAAGTTAAACGAACATTAATTCCAGAAGGTAATGTATATTAAAGAGAGGCATATACAGTACTTAGTTCTCACTGCACTACTAGTGTATATAGGAAGGAGGAGATAAATTATCTCCTAATGACAATGGCAGGTATTAACTGGGTATGGGAGAAAGGACAGAGTCCACAGATCTTTGGCATCAATATAAGGTCTAAGCAGGGTTAAAGTAGTTCAGCAGAGAAATGCCATCCCTGAACCTAAAATATAAAGAAAAAAAGAATTCCTATATAAAACTAAGGAGTAACAGAGACAAAGGGGTTTTTAAGCAAAGCCTTGCCGCAAAAAACCCCAGAGTCTAACACTAGACTAGAGCCCAGAGTAAAAAGTAAAATGACAAGATTACCTCCAAGGAGAAAACCAAAGGAAAAGAGACTTAATTGAAAATAATGAATATTGACAACTCGAAAAACCCCACATAAAGGAGCAGCAACAATAATGACATAGAGAGAAAAAACACACACAAAACAAACAAAAAAAAGACAAAAAAACAAACCCTGACGCAGAAGGCACACAAAAATCTAAGAACACACTTTACCCTCAAAAAGCATATATGTACAGTGCCTTGCGAAAGTATTCGGCCCCCTTTGAACTTTGCGACCTTTTTCCACATTTCAGGCTTCAAACATAAAGATATAAAACTGTATTTTTTTGTGAAGAATCAACAACAAGTGGGACACAATCATGAAGTGGAACGAAATTTATTGAATATTTCAAACTTTTTTAACAAATAAAAAACTGAAAATTGGGCGTGCAAAATTATTCAGCCCCCTTAAGTTAATACTTTGTAGCGCCACCTTTTGCTGTGATTACAGCTGTAAGTCGCTTGGGGAAGTCTCTATCAGTTTTGCACATCGAGAGTCTGAAATTTTTGCCCATTCCTCCTTGCAAAACAGCTCGAGCTCAGTGAGGTTGGATGGAGAGCGTTTGTGAACAGCAGTTTTCAGTTCTTTCCTCAGATTCTCGATTGGATTCAGGTCTGGACTTTGACTTGGCCATTCTAACACCTGGATATGTTTATTTGTGAACCATTCCATTGTAGATTTTGCTTTATGTTTTGGATCATTGTCTTGTTGGAAGACAAATCTCCATCCCAGTCTCAGGTCTTTTGCAGAGTCCATCAGGTTTCCTTCCAGAATGGTCCTGTATTTGGCTCCATCCATCTTCCCATCAATTTTAACCATCTTCCCTGTCCCTGCTGAAGAAAAGCAGGCCCAAACCATGATGCTGCCACCACCATGTTTGACAGTGGGGATGGTGTGTTCAGGCTCGAGCTCGACAAAACGTTCCTCCTTACCCGTT
>BLSH010484370.1:84999-124928 GCA_018402905.1 Glandirana rugosa | reverse complement strand
CTTTTTAACCCGCACGTTTTAATAAGTCGGGGAAATGAAAGTCACGTCGTTTGAGAGAGGTCTTCAAGTCACTCCTAGAGACTTACTAGGTTACAACTGGAGTTACTGATTACTACTATTTATCTTAGGTGGACACACATTAGTTCAGAGGCATATTTACGTGGACGTGACACTATCAGAGTCTCCAGGCAAATTTCGCGTCTCTCGTAGTACTTCTTGTTCCTTGTGAGATCCGTCCAGGCTCTATGACAACACCTCTTCAAATTTCGGCCTAAACCTATGTTTTTCTAAAGGGTTCGAAATTTGTAGGGTTCCTCGTGACACGTTCGCTATTATAACTTTACCTTTCAATATTATCGCTTGCACAGTGCTCCTTGGGATGTTTAAAGCTTGGGAAATCTTTTTGTATCCAAATCCGGCTTTAAACTTCTCCACAACAGTATCTCGGACCTGCCTAGAGTGTTCCTTGTTCTTCATGATGCTCTCTGCGCTTTAAACGGACCTCTGAGACTATCACAGTGCAGGTGCATTTATACGGAGACTTGATTACACACAGGTGGATTCTATTTATCATCATTAGTCATTGAGGTCAACATTGGATCATTCAGAGATCCTCACTGAACTTCTGGAGAGAGTTTGCTGCACTGAAAGTAAAGGGGCTGAATAATTTTGCACGCCCAATTTTTCGGTTTTTCATTTGTTAAAAAAGTTTGAAATATCCAATAAATTTCGTTCATCTTCATGATTGTGTCCCACTTGTTGATTCTTCACAAAAAATTACAGTTCCATATCTTTATGCTTGAAGCCTGAAATGTGGCAAAAGGTCGCAAAGTTCAAAGGGGGCCGAATACTTTCGCAAGGCACTGTATTTGAATAAAAATGAAAGAATAAGACATAATAATACTTGTTGGAACATTTGTTACATAAGGTGCTTAATTTTTCCAGAGGTAAAACCCTCAAGAAATGGTCTATAACTTAAAATTGTGTTTAGACCTGGGGGGGTATTCGCCTTGAGATTAAAAATCCAACGGGATTCCCGCTGGAGTTCGAGCTTATTCCAGTCACCTCCACATGGATTGAGTTGAACATGCTCAAGTGCCCAAAAGGTCAACTCTGGGATGTGATAGTTGTGCACCTACACAACATGATGTCCTATCTTAGAGTATATGTTACCAATTTCTGTGGCGTGGGTATGGTCATAGATCCTCCTCCAAAACTCCCTGATGGTCTTGCCCACATTGAAAGCACCACACGGGCGTGGGGGGGTCTCTTTTGTTGATATATGACCAATATACTTTTTTTTTTTTTAAATCAGAAACTTTTTATTGAGAGAGGAAGGAAACAATACACACAATGACCTTATGGTCCCATTAGATATGATCACAGTGTTACATATAGATTATTAAATAATCAGCAGTTTTTTATCAATATGAAGATATACATGGTATTCACAGTGTGCATCCTTCTCCCCCCCCCCCCCCCCTTCCCGTAGGGTTGCCATCTAGGATTCAACATTAAAGGATACTGCATCCCTCATATCCCTTCTATGAGAAGAAAAAAATCAAACAAAGAAGAACCATCTCCTCTCCATAATCGATATTGTGTTCAACCCTAATTTGTTCACCAAACATCTTTAATAACTTTTAACAGATGTCACAACTCTTGTCACTGGAAAGCACAGAGTGAGCCTATTCTCAATGGGTTACAATCTAAGCAAGCAGTCTATCCAATGCCAACCTTGGAGGAGCCAGCCCTGGGTCGTCCAACCAGGGCTGCCAAATAGCAGTGAATTTACCTATGGAGCTCCTGTGCTAATACGTCAGGTGTTTCCCGAGGAGGAGAGAATTAACATACGCTATCCATTGCTTTCTAGTAGGTGTGGTGTGTGCCATCCAATGTCTGCCAATTAATTTTCTGGCTAAGTACAGGAGACAGGTTATCATAAGATATGTACCTTTTTCGTACGTTTCACTATCTATTGCCCCTAATAGACATACCATTGGTGTAGTAGGTAAAGGTATTTGAGACAGGGTAGTTATAGTTTGGGTTACCACCTCCCAATATCTCTGAAGCTTGGGGCATCGCCAAAGCATATGAATGAAATCATCTTCGTGAATCTTACACTTGGGGCATAATGGGGAATCCCGAACCCCGCGCATATGGAGTTTGACTGGCGCCCTGTAAGCCCTGTGGAGGACAAACAGCTGGGACAGTTTATGTGACACCGATACAGACACCATGGGAATTGATTCCAGAATCATGTCCCATTGATCATTATCTATAGCTCCCAGGTCTGTTTCCCACTGAGTCCTGCAGCGCAGGCTCATATGGTCCCCAGCCGTGAGCAAAAGGGTAGCATACATTCTAGATATTAACCCCCATTTGACTTTAGCTTTGACTATTTCCCTAATCAGAGGGGATGTGGCCATTTCCACCGTAAGTGTAATTTACCAAGGGTATATCCGCGCTAAGGAAGAAAGAAACTTTTTATGACTAAAATCAAGTAAAAATTGATAAATTAGCAGCCAGCCACCAAGGTCTATAGATAAAACCTAAAATGCAAAATCTCAAATCATATAAAGCGGCGGCGCTTCATATATTGCTGTCAGTATAACATCCCAGTAAATACATATAATACATAATTGATAAATGTCCCAATGGTTTTTCAAAATAAAGATAAAATCAAATCCAATGAAAGGAAGAACACAAGAGAAGACAGTCTTCCAGAAGGACACCCAATGTGAAAGGGTTAAACAGAATGTTCATCCGTAGTGTGATCACTGAGAACCTCCACCTCCAGATAATCAGGACTCTTACCAGAATGATTTGGCTTCCAAACTAATGGAATAGCCAAAGACCGCTTATAGGGATGTGTAGAACTCCCTGGGTTAGGTCAGAGGGGATCCCAGCAGCTTCCTTCACTTAAGATGGATATTTGTCACAGGTCCCACCGGAAAACATAAAAAGTATGCACAAGGCAATAGCGTGATTCCGCTTGATAGTTTATTTATACAAAGTAAAATCAATGGTAAAGCACTCACATTTAGGTAGTAAAAATGGCATTCATAAGAACTCCAGGATCTGTATAGTTTGTAGCACGGCCGTGCGAGCGCAGCAAACACGTCAGTATAGCCCCGCCCTCCACCGTAAGTGTCTGCTCCTGCGTCCGCAATGCGGGCCGGAGTTGCAGATACTGAAAGAATAATTTGGGGTTCAAATGGAATTCAGTGCAAAGTTGTTCGTATGATTTTAATATGTTATCCTGGTAGAGTTGAGGAAAGAACCAGATCCCCTACATTTCCACTCAGAGAAACCCTGCAGCTTAGCCAACTCTGGAAAGTTTGGGTTATCCCATAAGGGGGTAAAACATAGCGGGCCCTTAATTGCTAGCGCGATCTTTGCCGCCTGCCAAGGTTTTTTGAGCAGCATTGCCGTAGCCGAGGGGGGGGGGGATGGGAGATCCATCTCCAGGTGAGATGAGGCCGAGAGACCCTAGGCCCCCCGGGCCACTAGTTGTTCCACAGGATTCACACTGTCCACCTCTCCCCAGCCAGCAAGCTGCTGCAACTGGGCAGCCAGGAAATACAAATTAGTATTGGGGACTACTAGGCCCCCATTATCTTTACCAAACTGTAAATTATAAAGGCTTATTCGACTATTCTTTCTTTGCCATATGAGGTCTCGGAATTGGGTGTCTATCATCTTGAACCATTTATTAGGGACCAACATGGGGGAGTTCTGCAGAATATAAAGAAGTTGCGGGGCCCAAATCATTTTTATTAGGTTAGCCCAGGGGTAGGGAACCTGCGGCTCTCCAGCTGTTGTAGAACTACATTTCCCATCATGCTTCTGGGAGTAATTGTATCCATCAGCCTTGCAATGCCTCATGGGAAATGTAGTTCTACAACAGCTGGAGAGCCGCAGGTTCCCTACCCCTGGGTTAACCCATCCCACCACTGACAGAGGAAGTTTGCACCAAACCAGACTCTTCTCCCGCTGTCTATCCAGGAGCGGTTTCAAGTTTAGTCTGATATATTCAGCGGGGGTCGGGGACACCACAACCCCCAAGTACCTGAAGGAGGTAATAACTGGGATCAGATCTGCGTCTCCCGGAAGGGGCCCTGTCAGAGGATCAAGCGGCATCAGGACAGACTTTGACCAAATAATGGTGAGGCCGGAGTAGCGGCCATACTGTATAATAATATGCATGGCCACACGGAGCGAATCCCCCATGTCGCCAAGGTAGAGGAGAGTGTCGTCCGCATACATAGAGATCTTATCCTTCATGGAACCCCCCTGGAAGCCCACCATATCTGCCGTTTTCCTAATTTTTATGGCCAAAGGCTCCACCACTATGGCGAACAGCAGGGGCGACAAAGGGCACCCCTGCAAATGCTGGTGACAGTGTTCCGTTGATGCGCACTCTGGCCGAAGGGGCCGAGTACAGCACCCTCACCCAGTTAATAAAATTAGGTCTCAAGCCAAACCCCTCCAGGATTTCCCAGAGGCAGGGCCATTCAACACTGTCAAATGCTTTGGCAGCATTCAAAGACAGTACAGCCCTGCCTCTCGGATCATCCACCGGTACCTGCAGATTCAGGAACAAACGCCTGATATTATCCGCTGTGGACCTGGTGGGGATAAATCCTGACTGGTCCGAATGCACCAGTTTGGTTATCACCCCGGAGAGTCTAGTAGCCAGTACCTTAGCCAAAAGTTTTATATCAAAATTTAAAAGCGAAATGGGCCTGTATGAATTGGGTGAAAGTTTATTCTTTCCTGGCTTGCGGATCACTACTACTATGGCCTTGTCCATAGAGGCTGCTAATCATCCTGTGACAGCTGCCTCCTTAAACGTCTCAAGCAGTAGCGGGAAAAGTGCCTCCCCATACCGCATGTATACCTCCGCTGGAAGCCCATCCGCTCCTGGAGCCTTGTGCTTAGTACTGGACAGGGAATCAGTCAGGTCCTTTATCGTAATCGGGGAATCCAGTACCCTCCTATCGGCCTCTGACAGTGTAGGGAGTGTAATACCACTAAAATACGACTTCAGTTCCTCCACTGGGGCTGTTAGTTTTGAGGAATACAGGTCCTCATAGAATTGATGGAAGACCTCTGCTATTTCCGGAGTGGTGGAAACAACCCCGCCCTCCCCGGTTTTAATAGATGTAATAATTCCAGGATCTCCCTGGGATCTAGCTAGCAGGGCCAACAAGTGGCCTGTGTTCTCCACCTCCTCAAAGTACCCCTGTTGCAAGAAGTACCTCTTTTTTTCTGCAGCTGACATAACTACTGTCTGGTAAAGTGCCTGTGCCTCCAGCCACCCCTCTCTAGTTGTAGGGTTTGGGTTTTCTATCATTTTCTGTTCTCTGTCCCGTATGTCATCTCGTGCCCTATTTTCCCATTCCCTAGTGCTAGTTTTGATTTTGGCAATTTCTCTAGATAGACATCCCCTCAGAAAGGCCTTCAGGGAGTCCCACACTACAGCAGGTCTAGCCGACCCCCTGTTTAGACCAATAAATTCTCGCAGTTCTCTGGTGATAGGGTCCAGGGATGGAAGCAGAGTCTGCCAGAATGGATTCAACCGCCACACAGGCCGGGGAGTCAAATTGATGCCACTCAGACGCACCCAAAAAGGAGAGTGGTCTGAGAGCAATCTTGGCTCATATGCTGATTCCATGACGTGAGGGAGCATGGAAGCACTACCCAGTCCCAGGTCTATACGGAAGAGGCCTCCATGCGTGGCTGAGTAGCAAGAGTAACACCTGTCCAGCCTATGCCACTCTCTCCAGACATCCCGCAGTCCCAGCTCCTCAAGCAAAGCTGCAAAAGCATTTCCCCTTCTGGGCCCGAAGGAGTCGTTACCCAAAGTGGATATCCTGTCCAAATTGGGATCTAGAACATTGTTGTATTCCCCTAAATCAATAATGGGAACATTAGGATATAAGGCTATAAATTGTGCTAGTTTTTTGAGCGGGTCTGGAGAGAACGGAGGCGCACATACACTGATGCAAGAATACATAAAAAATTATTAATTTTACACAAGAGAAAAACATATCTGCCTTCTCCGTCAATCTGCTGCTGCAACGGTATGAATGATATCGCTTTAGAAATCAGAATGCTTACTCCTCTAGAATATGAAGAGAATGTGGAGTGGAAGTGGAGGAGAAATTTCTTATTACGCAGCAGAGGGACGGAGCTGGCTAGTAAGTGCGTCTCCTGTAGACACACAATCTGTGGTTGTCTCCCCGCAAAATAGTTAAACATTGTTATACGCTTAGTTTTATCTTTCAGTCCCCTTATATTCCAAGTAAGGATTGTTAGACCCCAATCCTTCGTAGTCGCCATATTTAGCATATTGAAAATAAATGATAACTCCTAAGATAATCACTGTCCCATAGGAAATGTGTATGCTGGTCCCTAGCCGCCAGTGCAGGTATGACCAGACATATGGCTGCCAAAAAGACTCCCTCCTCTTCTTTCCCTCCAAAGCAGCATCAGAGCTCCTCTTAATGCGTAGGTAAGGTATGGCTCGTTTTGGACATAGTGGAGTAAGACTCATCAGCAACAAAAAGAACAGGACAGCAAATTAAACAGTCATACTTCATCCTGAGTATAGATTAAACATCGCAAATCCATGGACCAACAGGGTCCAACCAAACACTGGGTGCTCCCGAACAACCCGGGTACCCTGTCCACTTTGGGGGCTCCAAAGTAGCCTAGCCAGGCTGTGGGCTGTGTGTAGTGCTTGGTAATTGCTCCAACTCCATGAAAACCAGTCGGACTGTGCCGAAACAACAACTTCAGAGGGAGCAGTCATTCAATAAGGAATAGAAAGCAAATACACAGATAGTGTTGCCTGTGGTGTGAATGGTCAAAGCACCTTCAAAGCTTCAAGTTAGCAATACTGTACCCTACAGGGCCCGGTTTTGTCTCAGGTTCCTCTCTTCCCTATCGAGCCATTGCAGGGTGGCTGGTGGGTTATCAAAGAAATGAGAATTGCCGTTTACAATGACCTTCAATTTTGCTGTGTAAAGCATAAAATATTGTATGTTAAGTGCACAAAGTCTCTTTTTTTATGTCCAGGAATTTGGCTCTGCGTTTTTGGACTTCCGCAGAAAAGTCCGGGTACAAAGAGACCCTGACATTATCCACTTTTAGATCAGGGGTGATTCTTGCTTTGGCCAGGATAGTGTCTTTGTCTTTAAAGTTTAATAGGCGGATCAGGAAAGGCAGCGAAGGTGCGCCAGGGAGCGGGGGCCTAGCAGGAACACGGTGGGCCCTCTCCACCATAAACATGGGCGAGAAAGAGTCTTTACCAAATGTGTCCATCAGCCAGGCCCCTATGAAGGCCACCGGATTCTTTCCCTCAGCCCGCTCAGGAATGCCCAGGCGATTTTCCATATCCTCCAATCTAGATGCATTAGCAGAGGCCACAGAGTGCAAATACTGACATCCTGTTGCAATGGCTGGCATTCATCCTCTAGTTTGCTAATCTGGCCCTCCACTGCACAGATTTTGCATATCATGGTGCACTAGGGAGATCTCCACTTTTATCCCCTTCACCTCCCCGGTCAGGTCTGTGATAGCCACATTGCAGGCGGTGACCGCTGCAAAAATGTATTTCAGTGTGGGCTCTTTCTCTGCGGTCAGAGAAGCTGCCACCATATTGGAGGCCTGGGTACTCACATGCGACGGAGTGATCACTTCATCTAACAGCCGGGGGACCCCCTCCAGGGACTCCGTCTCCTCATCCAGCATGTCCGCGCCCGGATCACACAGCGGTGGCGGTGGAGGGTCCCTGCTGTTCCTGGCAAAGAGTCTCTGCACCACTTCTTTATGACCAATATACTTGATTTATATTTTATACTCCATTATATTCTAGACCCTTCTAAATTCCTATGAATGGTTCTGCTGGCCGGTATCCTCTGTGGGGATGAGGTGGTGCTGTGCACGTTTTGTTCACTTACATTATAAGCCATTATGCAGAGATTTCTCATTACAGTATATTATTATTTTAAACTACAGTATATGCATTCTTGATGCTTTTGATGTTTATTGTTATTTGTTTCCTAGTGGTCTGAATGTACTATCCAACTGAATAAACTCCCTGAAGAAGACTTATAAAAATTGATTCATTCATAATCAATATTTTAATAAATTCTAATAAAAATATTTTTTATCAACATATCTGATCATCTAGTGATGCCTCCAAAGTCTCGTTAAAACTTTTCCAGACTTTCAGGATTGCCCAGGGTCCACGATTTTAATAGTTTTTATAAATAAGTATGTAGTATCTGTTTCATAGTGTTTATGGTCATTTGAAGACACAAAGGTCTTAATAAGTATTTACATTTTTACAGCAAAGTGATGACTGTTCAGCAATGTAGCCATGAATAGGACACCACTGCCACTACATCTTCTAGGCAACAGCAGTTTTCATAAAGAAGAATATAAGTGACTTAAAGCTGCTCACGGCAGATGACGCAGGCCAGAGAATCAATGTTCCACGTTTAAAGAGGATTGCCTATAATCCCTTTACCTTCTAAAGAAGGATTCTTGTAAAGCTACGCTCTGCTACATAGCATATCTAAACGAAAAGGATATTGGCTTCCTTCTATGAAATTACACTTTATTTGTAATTTCATAGAAATTTATGGTACAGCACCTTACTATTTTATTTTATATTTTCAGAACATCAAGAGTCATAGAGTTCTACAAATATTTATGCAAGACCTAGTAGATTTAATAAACCAGCTAAGCTAAAAAGCCAAAAGCCTTAGGGCTTGTCAACTCTTGTGGTCAGGGGGCAGTAAAAATGGGTGGTTGAGCAACAAGACGGCCAAATTAAGTTGCACACACCATGTGGCTGCTGCAAAAATGATACCCCCTGTTGCATTTGGTGGGTAGTAACGCTGTTGAATGTGAATGAGCCAGACCACAACTGTTGAGCTCGTGGTTGTGGCCCAGAATTCCTGTACAAAATCCCTGTTCAGCTGTAAAAAAGCAAAAAAGAGGCATTTAAGAGGTAGCAATATTGTCTGTAAGCCATACATGTACTGCTCTGTGAAAAGCAACCCATTGCCGATCAGAAGACCAATGGAAGTGTAAACAAGCCTTTAAAGTGAATGTGTGCTTTGCCCAGCACTGTGTAAGCTCTGAATTGAAGTTTGACTTGATCTTATATAAGGGCTGTTTTCTCCTTCTACAGCTGAATGAGTAGAGAAGAAGTAAAAGCATAGTAAATATATTCTGCTGTGGATGGGAACCTGTTGCTTTTTCCTGTAGAGGCAAAAGCACAGGTTCATTTTAAATAGATTGTATATAGTCAAAAAACAGTGCTTGCTATGGAGAAACTCCTACTGATGTACGGGTTCTAATACCAACCTATTAGCCCTTAATTGGAATTGATTCTATATAAAGTGCCATGTGCAGAACTAAATACTATGTGCAAAAACTATATAAACATATATCAGTAATTTACAATAGAGTGCAATAGTAAAGTGAATTATGTGCAATGGTATATATTAATCATATATTAAACCACCATCCATAAGTATCCTAATGGTAACACTTATGAAATCCTGAGTGAACAATTTCACATGATAAGGTGCAAAAAGAATGTCCATTATTAAAAGTGACTTGCAGTGCTTAAAGTGATCCAGTGCTGATTTATGGAATAAGTGTCCTTATTTAAAGGTGTCTTCAAAGTGCCCGTGCTCACACTGTGTTCAAAATCCCGTGAAGAATTTCAAGTGGTGAAGTTCAGCACTTACCAGACCCTGTTGACTCCCACAGTCGTAGGACCTGAGAGTCAACTTGCGCTTGCGGTCTCTCACCCGACCCTAGGTATGGCTTCCATTCAGCTATTGTACTTCTTTGAGGTTACACCATTCTTTTGCCATATGTGTTGTGGAGAAGAGAAAGGAAAAAGCTCACCGCGCTTCTTAAAATAGGTTTATTGGCCAAATATTCACAGCACAGCAAAGTGTGAGGGCTCTCGTGGTAACTGCGGCTCTGCAGTAGCGGCTTGCGTACCAACGGAGCGTGGCCCGACGTACCCTGCGTTCCAACTGACGCATTTCGTCACTTCCGTAACGTCTTCAGAGTTGGAACGCAGAGTACTGTACCACCGCCATTTATGATTTACAACCAATGACATCATATCCTGTTGGTTCATCCTTATATGATTTGCGTGGGGGCTTCCTATTCCTTGGTGCAAATAGATACAGATATCTCTGTAATCGGCCCTTTATACCAGTTAAAAACCAAAAACTTTATTTGTTTGTTTGCTAATTTAAAATGGGTTGGAATTTTGAATCCCAATCTAATGCTATTAGTGCATTTTAAAACTGAAAATGAAAATGGAATGAGCATAGAAAATGATAAAAATAAAATTAAAATAAAAATAAAATAAAATTAAAATAAAAATAAAATGAAATAATATTGAAAATAAATAACATTTAAATAAATGTAAGAAAATATAAATAATAAATATAAAAATAAATATAAATAAATAAAAATAAAATAAATATAAAAATAAATATGAAAATTTAAAATAGAACTTCAGGCATACAAAACTTAGCAGTTGGAAAAAAGTATACATTGTCAGGTTGGTGACCCCACTTTTCACATTTCCTGACCTGGGGACCAGGCATTTTTCCCTGCTCCTTATCTTAGGTCCCATCACCACCCCCATGAGTTAGTTCTTCTGCCACTAGAGTCTATGAAAGAACTCATGCAAGTTTCTCCTTGACCAATAGCAAACTGTTCACATTGTGCAAGCGGTCATGTGGGCATATGGACCCAAGGAAGTAATGAGAAGAGAGATGGATTGTCATGTGACCGTGGCTTCAGGTTAGTAAAATAGGCATTTAGATGATGTTTTTTTCATATCAGCGCTTAATTAGAGGGGGGTTACTAGTATCCTGGAGTTGGGGCTTTAGGGTCCTTTCACACCAGTGGACGGGCTCCGCTGCTCAGCGGGGATCCATTCGTTGATCCCCACTGAGCCGGCGGATGACAGGACCGTCTCTGCACTCCATGCAGAAATGAACCTGTCAGAGCTCAGCTCTCCACTATGGGTTATCGGATGAACACGGACTGCCTGTCCGTGTTCATCCGATCCGATCCGCCAGATGGATGAAAAATAGGGTTTCCATCCATCTGCGTTTAGCGGATTGGAGCGATTGGATGTCAGCGGACATGTCACCGCTGACATCCGTCGCTCCATAGAGGACAATGGAGCGTCCGTTCAGGTCCGCTTAAAAAACTGACAGGCGGACCTCAACAGTCCGCTGGTGTGAAAGGGTCCTTAAAGGAATTAAATAGTTACAGCATACACGTTCATTTTTATAACTTCAGCATTGCAATGTCAATACAAACCATAGTTATATTTGACAATCCAATATTATTATTATTATACAGGATTTATATAGTACCAACAGTTTACACAGCACTTTACAATGTAAAAGGAAGACAATACAGTTACAATACAATAAAATGCAAGAGGATTAAGATGGCCCTGCTCAGAAGAGCTTACAATCTAATTACAGGTACTTTTATAGTGCCGTTAATTTACACAGCACTTTTACATACAGTATCTCACAAAAGTGAGCACACCCGTCACATTTTTGTAAATATTTTATTATACCTTTTTATGTGAGAACGCTGAAGAAATGACACTTTGCTACAATGTAAAGTAGTGAGTGTACAGCTTGTATAACAGTGTAAATTTGCTGTCCCCTCAAAATAACTCAACACACAGCCATTAATGTCTAAACTGCTGGCAGCAAAAGTGAGTACACCCCTAAATGAAAATGTCCAAATTGAGCCCAAAGTGTCAATATTTTGTGTGGCCACCATTATTTTCCAGCACTGCGTTAACCCTCTTGGGCATGGAGTTCACCAAAGCTATACAGGTTGCCTCTGGAGTCCTTTTCCACGCCTCCATGATGACATCACGGAGTTGGTGGATGTTAGAGACCTTGCGCTCCTCCACTTTCTGTTTGAGGATGCCCCACAGATGCTCAATAGGGTTTAGGTCTGGAGACATGCTTGGCCAGTCCATCACCTTTACCCTCAACTTCTTTAACAAGGCAGTGGTCGTCTTGGAGGTGTGTTTGGGGACGTTATCATGTTGGAATACTGCCCTGTGGCCCAGTCTCCGAAGGGAGGGAATCATGCTCTGCTTCAGTATATCACAGTACATGTTGGCATTCATAGTTCCCTCAATGAACTGTAGCTCCCCAGTGCCGGCAGCACTCATGCAGCCCTAGACAATGACACTCCCACCACCATGCTTGACTGTAGGCAAGACACACTTGTCTTTGTAGTCCTCACCTGGTTGCTGTCACACACGCTTGACCCCATCTGAACTAAATAAGTTTATCTTGGTCTCATCAGACCACAGAACATGGTTCCAGTAATCTATGTCCTTAGTCTGCTTGTCTTCAGCAAACTGTTTGTGGGCTTTCTTGTGCATCGTCTTTAGAAGAGGCCTCCTTCTGGGACAACAACCATGCAGACCAATTTGATGCAGTGTGTGGCGTATGGTTTGAGCACTGACAGGCTGATCCCTCACCCCTTGGATATGGCTCTGAGCATGTGCACTCAACTTCTTTGGTTGACCATGGCAAGGCCTTTTCTGAGTGGAACCTGTCCTGTTAAACAGCTGTATGGTCTTGGCCATCTTGCCACAGCTCAGTTTCAGGGTCTTGGCAATCTTCTTATAGCTAAGGCCATCTTTATGTAGAGCAACAATTCTTTCAGATCCTCATTTCTTTGCCATGGGGTGCCATGTGGAACTTCCAGTGACCAGTATGAGTGAGTGAGAGCGATAACACCAAATGTAACACACCTGCTCCCCATTCACATCTGAGACCTTGTAACAGTAAGAAGTCACATGACACCGGGGAGGGAAAATGGCTAATTGGGGCCAATTTTGACATTTTCACTTAGGGGTGTACTCAATTTTGTTGCCAGCGGTTTAGACATTAATGGCTGTGTTGAGTTATTTTGAGGGGACAGCAAATTTACACTGTTATACAAGCTGTACATTCACTACTTTACATTGTAGCAAAGTTTCATTTCTTCAGTGTTGTCATATTAAAATGTATAACAAAATATTTTCAAAAATGTGAGGGGTGTACTCGTGTGAGATACTGTATATATTGTACAATCACATCAGTCCCTGCCCTCAAGGAACTTACAATCTAAGGTGCTTAACTCACATTCATACATACACATACTAGGACCAATTTAGACAGGAGCCAATTAACCTACCAGCATGTTTTTGGAGTGTGGGAGGAAACCCATGCAGGCACAGGGAGAACATGCAAACTCCAGGCAGGTAGTGTGGTGGTTAGGATTCAAACCGATGACCCTAGTGCTGCTAGGCGGAAGTACTAACCGCTTAACCACTGTGCATACATAAGCTTGCTTGAAAAAACTCCTTTCACACTGAGTGCTGCTGACCATCTCCTTTCACAACTTCCTGAATACCCTGCATGCTTTGCAGCTTTTCTCCTGCTCATTCCTTTGGTTTACGTTGAATTTCTAATGACTAAATATCCTATGATACCGTACTGACACCTCCTGAAACACCTCCTCTCAGCACCTCTGTAGTTCAGAAGATAGGATCTGTGAAATGTGTGACTCAACAGTGAATATTCACTGAAGGACCTAATAGAAAAGCTGGCATCAGATGAGGTATGAACAGCTACCTGGTAGAAATGAAAAGCCAAAAAAAAAAATAACAGACCAGGTTGTAGGCTTGCAGTCTGGAAAAAGTTGCTTGATGCTGAAAAGGCCAAGAAGCACGCACCTTTACAGGAGGGGTGGAACTCAGTCCTTAAGTCTTTAAGCTTGGATGATGGTCAGCCTGAGCCACTTAAGGCCCCTACACATGATAAGAAAATCGGAAGTAAAGTTTCGTTTGACAAACGATTGACCAATTATCTGATTGTTAGTATAGTGCTTTTGACAGCCGATCCTGACTTTTCAGATGACAAAACCTGAAGGTGGTTGCTATAAAACGAACTTGAACACAATATCCAATATTCGTTTAATTAGTACGGTTTTCGCAAACGAAATAATACATTTCAAAACAATTCAACACATTAGATCTCTTCCAAAGTTGTATTTTGTCGTAGGAGAATTTTCAGACGTTGAGTAACCTTTTCACTTTCCATATGAGCCTAGCATGCAACAAAAAACAGACGATTATTCATCTGATAATCTGATTGTGTGTACCAGGCTTTAGAGATGGTAGAAAGAGAAGCTGATACAACCCTACAGGAACCAATCAGGAATGACAAAAAAAGGGGATCAGTCTTCCTCAAGGAATCAGTTGCCGAGAGATAAGGCTCTCACAGACCGAACCACATCCAGACAACAAAGGGAAATATCCTTTTGTTGAATTGGAGACAGACACATAGATAGAAAGGGGGTGTCCTGCTTCAGGTGAAGGCAGAAACTATCTCTCATACAAAAAAAGTCTCGAGCCTTAACTCCACCTTGTCCTAATGCAGAGGTGATGGCTATAAGAAAAAACACCTTGTGAGAGTGGATAGAGAAAAATGGTGGTTGTTAAATGACAGAGAGAACTATATGCAATTCCCACAAAATCACAGGGGAACAAACAGGGTGAGCTATATGGGAAAACATCCTGTACAAAGATCTAAATCAAGGAATGAGAAGCCATCAGTCTTTGAAACAAGAAAGGCAGGTCAGAAAACTGACCCTTGCTAGTGATGAACTAGACTCAGTTCTAGGAAGGATCGATGCCCAAAGACTCACACCAAATGAAGTAGGCCTTCCTTTGTCATGAGCTTTTAGCACTGTAGGAATCACAAATTCAGAGATGCCATTATCTCTTTAAACCCGAGTTTCAACAGCCATGCCATAGAAGCCATTGGTCATCAAGAATGATGGCAAAACGGTCCTTGAGACAAAAAATCCTGATAATCTGGAAAAACCCACTGAACAACCTCCAGTAGTCTCACCTGGACACCATGCCACATGTGCCTGTGTCAGTCCAGAGCAATAAGGACTACAGGAATGCCCTCCACCTCAATCCTGCAAAGCAGACAAGGTAGAAGTTTCAGCAGAGAAGAGGCATAGGGTGTACTGAGCTCAGAGAGTCACCAGCCTTTCCCACCCTTTTTTTGTTAACCCTGTGTAATACAGTCCCTGGGGCATCTCAGCTAAAAAGAATATACCTACAGTTCACAGTACATTAGAAAGATCACTAAATAGTAGAACATTTTAAATAATATTGCATACCTAACATGGTCATTCCCCGCTGACAGGTGAATTGGGAAGGTGCATAGCTTTTAAGGGTGCCTTGACTTGAAAAAGTTTGGAAAAACTGTTGTAAATGCATGTCTGAAAAACATCAGCATTCCTTATGCCTAGATTTGTTTTAGGTCAGTGACTTGGCATTGAAGCCAAAACATCAGCATTACAGCCAGGAAACAAACCTTCTCAAAGGAAAAGGATGAAGAATGGCAGCCCTCATGCTTCCCTGGCTGAACAAACTTAATAAAAGCATTGCAAATGCTTGCTTTACACATTGCTTTTCAGAATAGAGTTTACAAACAGAATTTTGTGTGAACAAGGCTTGAACTAGGGGGGAAGAAATTCACTATTTATATGATATACATTATTATAATATGTAATGCTACCATTTTACTAAGTGAATGTAAATATCAGCAACTGAGAAATGATTAACTAATAGAAGAATATTAGCACTAATAATTTAATGATGATCTTGGCTAAGTGGTTAGCACTCCCCCCTGGCATCACTAGGGTTGTCAGTTTGAATCCCAACCATGGCACTACCTTCCTAGGGTTTGCATATTCTTCCTGTGCCTCCAGGTACTTCAGTTTCCTCCCACTCTCCAAAGAGACGCTGGTGTGCTAATTGGCTCCTGTCTAAATTGGACCTAGGTTGTGTATGTATGAATGTGAACTAGGAACCTTAGATTATAAGCTCCTTGAGGACGGGGACTGGTAAATGAGCAACATACACTATATTGTCAAAATTATTGGGACACCTGGCTTTACAAGCACATGAATTTTAATGGCATCCCAGTCTTAAGCCTCGTACACACGGTTCGACGGTCATGGGCAAACAGTCGTATGACCGATCATTGTATGATCATCAGACCATTAGTACGCGTGATTAGAACAGCCTACGTATGACAGTCGTACAACAGAAGTTGTATGAGCAAACTAGAAAACTTTGGTAGTACAACAAGCGGTCGTATGACTGATGTATCTAGGGTTGCCACCTCATCCCTTTAAACCTGAACACACATGAATTACACAGATTCTGTGGCTGATTAAGGTGGTAATTAAGCTCACTTGGTGCCTTACCTGCGTTAAAATAGCCTCAGAACCTGTGTAATTCATATGTGTTCGGGCTTAAAGGGATGAGGTGGCAACCCTAGTTGTATCGTGTGTACAGAGAAATTGGTCCAACAAGTTATACTGTGCAAAACACGCACGCTCAGAAGTCATTCCTAATTCACAAATTACATGCACCTGAACTTTCTCTTTATACGTTCATAACACGTCACTACATTCGGCTTGGTTGTACGATCGTGTAGTGCACGTCAGTATGCAAGCTACATGATCCAACATACGATTTGGTCCGTTCGGTTGTACGACCGTTGAACCGTGTGTATGAGGCTTTAGTCCGTTGGGTTCAATATTGAGTTGGCCAACCCTTTAAACCTATAACAGCTTCAACTCTTCTGGGAATGTTTGACCATTCTTCTAGAAGTGCATTTGTGAGGTCAGGCACTGATGTTGGACGAGAAGGTCTGGCTTGCAGCCTCCGCTCTAATTTATGCTGAAGGTGTTTTAACAGGTTAAGGTCAGGACTCTGCGCAGGCCAGTCAGGTTTCTCCACCCCAAACTCGCTCATCCATGTCTTTATGAACCTTCCTTTGTGCACTGGCGCACAGTCATGTTGGAACAGGAAGGGGCCATCCCCAAACTGTTCCCACAAAGTTGGGAGTATAAAATTGTTCAAAATGCCTTAGTATGCTGACACCTTCAAGACCAAGCCCCACCCCGGAAAAACAACCCCCCACCATAATTCCCCCCTCCACCAAATGATTTGGACCAGTGCATAACGCAAGGTCCATAAAGACATAGATGAGTGGATTGAGGGTGGAGGAATGCGATTGGCTTGCACAGTGAGTCCTGACCTCAACCTGATAGGACACCTTTGGGATGAATTATAGCAGAGATTGCGAGCCAGGCCTTCTTGTCCAACATCAGTGCTTGGCCTCACAAATGCAGTTCTATAAGAATGGTCAAACATTCCCATAGACACACTCCTCAACCTTGTAGACAGCCTTCCCAAAAGAGTTGAAGCGGTTATAGATACAAAGGGTGGGCCAACTCAATATTGGACCCTACCAACTAAGACTCGGATGCCATTAAAGTTCATGTGGGTGTAAAATCAGGCACTGATGTTGGACGAGAAGGCCTGGCTTGTAGTCTCCACTCTAATTCATCCCAAAAGTGTTCTATCGGGTTGAGGTCAGGACTCTATACAGGTCAGTCAAGTTCCTCCACCCCAAAGTTTCATCCATGTCTTTATGGAGCTTAATTTGTGCACTGTCATGTGGGAACAGGAAGGGGCCACCCTCAAACTGTTCCCACAAAGTTGGCAGCATGAATTGTCCAAAATGTCTTGGTATGCTGATGCCTTCAGAGTTCCCTTCACTGGAACCAAGCCCAACCCCTGAAAAACAACCCCATAACCATAATTCCCCTCCACCAAATGATTTGGTGCACAATGCAAGGTCTATAAAGGCATAGATGAGTGAATTTGGGGTGGAGTCCAGCCCTCAACCCGATAGAACACCTTTGGGATGAATTAGGGTGGAGAATGTGAGCCAGGCTTTCTCCTCCACATCAGTGCCTGACCTCACAAATGCAATTCTGGAAGAATGGTCAAATATTCCCATAGACCAGGGGTCTCAAAGAGGCGGCCCTGCAGCTGTTGCGAAACTACAAGTCCCATCATGCCTCTGCCTGTGGGAGTCATGCTTGTAACTGTCAGCCTTGCATAGTTTCGCAACAGCGTGAGGGCCACCAGTTTGAGACACCTGCCATAGACACACTCCTTCCTAAACCTTGTGAGCCAACTCAATATTGAACTCTATGGACTAAGACTGGGATGCCATTAAAGTTCATCTGCATGGAAAGGCAGGCGCCCCAATACTTTTGACAATATAGTGTATATGTAACGACTCTAAGTACCTGTAATAAAATCAATAAAAATAAATAATATGCTAGTTCCAGACTACGTGCAGGACTATGACTCTCCTGAAGCTGAAATTAAACCTCTCTTATTTGGTATTCAACTGTAGCGATTCTCCCATTTGACAGTTAAAGGACCATAGGCGTGCGCACAGCGTGTGGCAGGTGTGCCTAGACACACCCTAATCACCCCCTGCAGTGCCGATTCCCCCTGCTTCCTGTCTCCCACCTGCAGTGCTGCCAGTTTCCCGCCTCTCCTCTTAGGAGTGGGAAGGGGACTGCTAAATAATTAACTGGCCCCTTCCTTTTCTGAATGAACACAGCGAGTGATCTGTACTGATCGCTCCCGTCTTCATTCTTAACTAAAGCATAGTAAACTATGTTTACTGCAGGCTGCAGAGAAAAGGACCGTGGAATCTCTGTCCTCAGTTTCTTTCTCGCTCTCAAAAGTGAGACATCAGGGGTCTGTTTAGACCAGGGATCCTCAAACTACGGCCCTCCAGCTGTTGCAGAACTACACATCCCATGAGGCATTGTAAAACTCTGACATTCACAGACATGACATGACTAGGCATGATGGGAATTGTAGTTCCTGGACAACTAGAGGGCCATAGTTTGAGGACCCCTGGTTTAGACCCTTAATATTTCACCAAAGCCCCATAATGGGGCTCCTAAAAAAAAAAACAAAAAAAAAACAATACTGTAAAAAATAATAAAAACAAAAATAAAAAACGACTGACCCTGTCCACTGCTCTGGTGATATACACGCATGTGTGTTTGTGCTCTGGTGTGCATACCCTAAAGCAACAGGCTGCGCACACCTATGTAACGGACACAGATGGTGTAAAACTCCCGCTTGCAGAAGAATTGGGGACTTGTATGCAGCCTTGATATGGAAGCAATGTACTCCACAAGGCTCAAATAAACGCATTGCCAGACAAGGACAGGTATTTGCAAGCATCTCACTACTACTATTAGTAGGTGCAATTTGTATTACAGGTCAGGGTAACTTTTGTTAACTTGGAGCTTTCCACATATTTCATGACAGCAACAATGGAAATTTACACTCAAAATTTTCTGTACTACAGACCTGATAATAAGATAACTGTTAAAAAAGGCTGAAGTGATGTCAGAGGTTATGTGGCGATGCTGCGGCTTAGCCCCACCCTGAGATAGGAGGATTAGTCAGTAAGCTGAGAGTAGACGCGCCTTATGGAGTAGAAGTTGGGGAGCCAGCAGATTGCTGCCACCAATGAGAAGGAAGGATGATTGGCAGAACCAAGAGGTAATTAATGCATACGTGAACTTTGTATACAGACGCAAAAGGGCACAAAATTTGTTAAGGTTTTACTTCTTTTTTTTTTTTTTTTTTTTTTAACTGATATGGAACTAGTAGTTACTAGTCAAAGTAAATTTCTATTAGAAGATCTCATTCACATGACTGTTGCCAAGGAAGAGATATGTGACCTCCTGATTAAATCCTATAAATGGCGCACTACTGTGCAGCAATCTCGTGCTTTGCATGCAGTTTCGGGGCTGTTGTACTGCAGCCCCATAGCATTGTATTAGTCGTGTTCAGCAGCTGCAACACCTGCCAAAAGCTATATGCTGCTTAATTTTTGCAGTGGCTGCGGCATTTTTACAGCTGTGAGCAGCTGCATGTCAGTGTTCAAGTGGAGGGTCAGGGGGCGGTAAAACCACACCTCAACCACCTGGCTGCACGTGTGAATGAAGCTTTAACCACTTAAAGACTGCCCACCACATATAAACAATGTACCTATGCGTCATTTCATGCACTAGATATACCGGCCACCTGTGATAGCTTCACAGAGAGGCAGAACAAGGATCTGCCTATGTATACAAGGCAGATCTCCATTCTCACAGGGAAGTACACAGAGATCATCTGTTCCTTGTAAACAGGAACAGTGATCTCTGTGTTGCTCCTGTCAGTCTATCCCCCACACAGTTAGAAAACACCCCCAAGGAACACATATAACCCTTTGAGCGCCCCTGATGTTAACCCCTTCCCTGGCAGTGTCATTTATACAGGGAGAGTGCATTTCTTTTTTAGCACTGATCATTGTATTGGTGTCACTGCTCCCCAAAAAGTGTCACTGTCCGATTTGTCCACCGCAATGTCTTAGTCCCACTAAAAATTGCTGATAGCCACCATTACCAGTAAAAAAAAAAAAAAAAAAAAATTCAAAAGTCCATAAATCTATCCCATAGTTTGTAGAAGCTATAACTCTTGCGCAAACCAAGCAATATAAGCTTCTTTTTTTTTTTTAACAAAAATATGTAGAATATATATTGGCCTAAATTGATGAAGAAATATGATTTTTATTTTACATTTTAAAAAAATGTTTTTTTTTTTGGATATGTATTATAGCAGAAAGTAAAAAATAGTTTTTCTCAAAATTGTCTTTTTTTTTTTTTGTTTATAGCGCAAAAAATAAAAACCAGAGGTGATAAAATACCACCAAAAGAAAGCTCTATTTGTAGGGGAAAAAAGGACATCAATTTTATTTGGGTATAGCGTTGCACGACCGCGCAATTGTCAGTCACAATAACGCAGGGCCTGGTCATTAAAGTGATTGTAAAGCTTTGTTTTTTTTTAAAAATAAACATGGCATACTTACCTCCTCTGTGCAAAGGTTTTGCAGAGTGGCCCTGAACCTCCTCTTCTGGGGTCCCTCTGCAGCGCTCCTGGCTACTCGCTGCATCGAGTGCCCCCACGGGGAAGCGCTTCCCTGGGGACACACATGCAGGCACGCTCTCCAGTCCTGCTGTTGCGTCCATTGACACAGACAGCAGGACTCGCCCCCCCCCCCGGCTCCCACGTCATTGGATTGGTTGACAGCAGCGGGAGCCAATGACTGCGCTGCTATCAATCTATCCGATCAGGACCCGAGACACCAGCTGGAGAGGGTGTGCTCGTCCCCGGCGCGAGGGTTTAACCCCTTTAAGGAGGTAAAACCTTCCGGGCCTGAAGTGGTTAAATTAAAGATGAATAGTTTGATTACTGATACCTAACCAAATAAAAATGCAAAAGCACACAAATCTAATCATTAAAACTTTCATATTTGTTTGAACTCCGCTGATACAGTTATTAAAATTAAAACCAACATCTGAATACCATATGTCAACTTACAACAGATTTAAGTGGCATTCTGAGGGTATTGCTAAAATAAAAAAACAAAAACAAAATTATGCTGGCTGTAGATGGATGTTTTTATTGGCATATATGGTGCAAAAATTTAAAAGTGGCTTATAAACATCTTCACACTGATGGGGTTAGACCAAAATTAAGACAAGTATCTGTCGGAAATGAAAGTTACAGAGCATCCATATCGGTATAAATGATCTCTCCTAAAGCAGAAGGCAGTGCTTAGGGCACTCAGCTGCATCACCAATACACAATGGATTGCATATACTAATAAAAGAAATTCAAAATAACAGAAAAAGTACCACTAGAGATGTATTTGTTAGTAAAACGATGTAACACATCAGCAAAGCGAGGGAAATGCTTCATCATTGATGTGGTGCTCAGAAAAAAAACTTGGAAAAAGGAGAAGAAAAAAAAAAAAGACATATCAGATGATCGGTCATGCATGGCCAATATTGGAGGGCACGTACACCCAGAACAGGCAAGATTTCAGTACATAGTTGGGTCACTGGTACTCAGAGCACCCAGCAAATCTTGCTAGCCTTAGATGAACCTGGCCTAAAAAGTGCCTACATTAACAGAACTGCATGGCAAACTACCCGTTTCAGCCCTCAAAATGGTCACTGCATACAGCAGAAGCCCCTTAGATTCCAGACCCTGGACTATACACAGGGTCTTGATTTTTAAAAGTCGAGTTCAAGCCCCATCCCCACTGAGAAATAAGCCTTCATGCTTGTCATTTAAATGTCAAACATCAGTGGGCTGTAGACTGGCAATTGACAGCTTCCATTGCTTCAATCTCAACTTGGAAAAAAGATTTATGCTCTGTATACAGCCCGAGTTTAGGGCTGAAGGGCCTTCACAGGGCCACAATAATCTAAAGCAGTGGTCTACAAACTGCGGCCCTTGGGGCACTATTCCCCTCACTGACACCAACGATGGGGCACTATTCCTCCCACTGAAATCAATGATGGGGCATTACTCCTCCCACCGATATCAATGATGGGGCACTATTCCTCCCACTGAAATCAATGATGGGGCATTACTCCTCCCACTGACATCAATGATGGGGCACTATTCCTCCCACTGATGCCAACAATGAGACACTGTTCCTTCCACCAATACTAATGATGGGGTACTATTCCTTCCACTGACACCAATGATGGGCTACTATTCCTCCCACTGACACCAATGATGGGCTACTATTCCTCCCACTGACACCAATGATGGGGCACTATTTCTCTCACTGACACCAGTGATGGAGTACTATTCCTCCCACTGACACCGGTGATGGGGTACTATTCCTTCCAGACACTTGTGATGGGGTACTATTCCTCCCGCTGACACCAGTGATGGGGTACTATTCCTCCCGCTGACACCAGTGATGGGGTACTATTCCTCCCGCTGACACCAGTGATGGGGTACTATTCCTTCCAGACACCTGTGATGGGGTACCATTCCTCCCGCTGACACCAGTGATGGGGTACTATTCCTCTCACTGACATTAATGACGTGGCACTATTCCTCACACTGACGCCAATGATGGGGTACTATTCCCCCACTGACATTAATGATGGGACACTAATCCTCTGACACCCAACAATGGGGCACTATTCCTTCCACCAGCGCCAATGTTCCTCCCCCCAAAAATCTGAAGGACAATAAACTGGCCCTTTGTTTACAAAGTTTGGAGACCCCTGATCTAAAGACTAATACTGGACCTGCCAACACCACAACAACTCTGTTGTTACCTTAGGCCAGTGGTGGTCAAAATTAGGGGCTTCAAGTGTGCCCCCCTCACATGTCAATATGCATAAAAGCTTAGATTTGTAAATTTGACAGGAATAATAATAACCTTTTTATTTTATTTGCGATGCACCCAGGTAAGAAAAATAAAATGTTTGCATAAAATGTTATTCCACCACTTATGCACACACACACGCGGCACAATTATCGGCCGAAAACTATCGTACAATAATCCGACCGTTAGTACGCTCCATCTGACAGCCGATTTTGAATTATCGTCCAACAGAAGTTGTATGAGCAACCTAGACAACTTATGTCTGCCGACAAGGCGTCGTCTGATTTTTGGCTCGTGTGTACAGAGGTTGGACAAACAAAAGATGTAAGCACAAACATGCATGAAAACAATGAAATTGTTACAGATCTGAATTGCATTGCGCTCACTTCTGCAAGTCTGATGCTCACACAGTGAAAGCAAATGTCATCCAGAGCACCCAACATATTTGTCGGGACCCGGAGGTTTTAAACCAATTAAACCAATGCGTCTTTATTAAGTTACTTTTTTTTTTTTTTTTTATTACAACCTGACACAACACCCCCCCCCCCCCCCATACAGGTCCCAATCAACAGATCACTTCTTTTAGGGCCTCTTCACTCTCACGCATTCAAAAACTCATGCAATCTGTTAAAAAACACAAGTGTTCTTTAATATGGTTTGTTAAAATTAAATGCAATGCAAGATGACTGAATTCATGTTTTTTTACATCCTTAATTCTTTGCACATGTGAGCATGTGAAATCATGGATATGTGACTGAAAGCGAACTGATTGAAGAGAATATTGCATTTTTAGTGCGTTTTACAATGTACTACCATTAATACATGTACATGTATAATGTAACATGCATTTTTCAAGAACCACATAAAAGGTCAAGCAGAAAAAAAATCAATGCACTGTACCCAATGTGAAGAGCTTCACAGATAAGAATTGAGATTATTTCCCCAGCAGTTTTGGGATGCTGTGAAGTGTGAACACGTGTTATAGTGCAGTTGGAATGTGATGGTTAGTGGCTGTAATAAGCTAGCAATAGATCTGCTGACGCAAGGGGGAAGCAGGACACAGTTGCATCAGGATTTGCAGAAAGTGCAAAGGATGCATTGGGGATGATTCACTAAAACTGGAGAGTGCAAAATCTGGTGCAGCTGTGCATGGTAGACAATCAGCTTCTAACTTCATCTTGTTCAATTAAGTTTTGACAAAAAAACAAAAACCTGGAAGCGAATTGGTTTGTATGCAGAGCTGCACCAGATTTTGCACTCTCCAGTTTCAGTAAATCAACCCTAATGTGTTTACAGTGCTCTGAAAAAGAGGCTTCAACTTTGTGGCTTAGAGCTGAACTGCAGCAGTCACTGAGAGTTTGTGGTTCCCCGAGATAAAGCCCTGTGGAGCCCCTGTCACTCCATGTGCAGCCCCTCTGTGTTGCAGACTAGTGCTGGGCACGAAGGATGGGCTCTGGCTTGTTTGGAACAGAACGTGCCTGAGCCTGCCAGGAAGTGGTAAACCCTGCGCTGCGCTAATCACAGGCAGTGAGACATTTCCTCGATTGCTGCAGCCGCCCATCGGGGAAATGTCTCACTGTCTGTGATTAGCGCAGCGCAGGGTTCACTTCCTGGCGGGCACGGGCACTTTTAAAGCCAGATCCTGCTCACTTTAAAACAGAACAGCTAAAGACAGCTAAACAAACAGCCTTGCTCCTCATGAAAGCAAAATTAATGAAAATGAAGGTCCAGTTTGTGTTTCTTTCATTGCTTTGCTTTGGTAGTCAATTCTAAACGAATAGGCTGCCACAAAGAATAACTATGTTTTAATGAACTTTAAATAGCTTGTTTGGATAGAGATGGCCCAAATGAACGATTTCCTTCACCAACATATGCAGGGCTGCCAGCGCTCTATAAACTATACGTAGCAAACAGCACTGTGTTCCGACAGTGGGATGGGGACTTCTTGTCCCACTTTCGGGAACTCGAGTTGGGCTGAGCACTGCTCAGCCATTCACAGGAAACGTTGTATTTTATGAAAGAATACAAGGCTTCCTGATTGCCTGAGGCAGAAAGGTAGGCAGATGTCACAATCTCACTCCCTGCCAATCAGAGGAAGCCTTGTATTCATTCATAAAATACAAAGCTTCCTGTGAATGGCCGAGCAATGCTCAGTCTGACATGATTTTATTTTGGAAGTGGGGCAGGAAGTCCCCGTCCCACTGCCAGAACACAGAGCTGTATACTGTATGTGGCCAAGGCTGTATACAGTTCATAGAGAACTCACAGCTGCTGTATGTTAGTGAAGGTATAGTTCATTTGGACTAGCTAGGTCCAAATGGACTATTTAAAAGTTCACTAAAACATGGAGTTAGGCTTTAATACAACACACGTTAACACATGAAAAACTGCATAGTGGTGCGAGTGCAGTAACTCACCACAATGGAGCAGCATAGTGCGAAGGGGGCCTAAAGAAGGAAACAGTTGATTAAATGTGCATGGACATCCAACCAAAACAGTTATTGTGTTTAGACAAACTTTCCTTTTAACCACTTCAAAGCCAGCCGCCACCATTTTACTGCGGCAAAGTGGCTCGTTCCCACAAATCCAGACTGAACAGAGAAATTAACAAACACCGCTCCAGGCTAGCTAAAGGTCTACTCACATTCCGTGCAGGCTCTATCAAGTTCAGGTGCATCAATAGATGAGAGGAAAGATGAGGCTGGACGCCCGCCGTGTTGGGGTGCTTACTCATAGCTATGGCTATGAGTAAGCACCCCAACACGGTGTGAAACATGTCACCCCATGCTACACCCCTCAGGGTCTTCTAATGTTTTCTCTGTAATACATGGACTTTTACTGAATAAAAGGTGAATATTGGAGCGCGGGCGTCCAGCCTGATTTTTCCTCTTATCGTTCCCCCAAATCACCGTCATTGTACGTCGGCGCGGGAACGAGCCAATCAGCAGATGGGGCGAACTGGATGTCCGCTGGCCACCCGCGATCATTCCCCGCAGTGACAGAACGGGGATCTGCCTGTGTAAACAAGGCAGATCTCCATTCTGTCAGGAGAGATAACACAGATCCTGTCTTTTTGCTATGCAGGAAGACAGATCTGTGTGTTTCTCCAGGCAGCCCATCCCCTATACAGTGAGAATCACCTCCCAGGCAACACATTTAACCCATTGATGTTAACCCCTTCCCTGCCAGTGTCATTAGTACACTGACAGTGCATATTTATAGCATTTTTTTGGGATATTACAGCAAAAACTAAAACAAAAATTTTTCTTTTTCTTCAAATTTGTCTTTTTTTGTTTATAGCGTAAACAATAAAAAAAAACGCAGAGGTGATCAAATACCACCAAAAGAAAGCTCTATTTGTGGGAAAAAAAGGACGTCAATTTTGTTTGGCTACAACGTCGCACGACTGCGCAATTTTCAGTTAAAGCGACGCAGTGCCGTATTGCAAAAAATGGCCTGGTCATTAAGGGGGGAAATCCTACCGGTCCTTAAGTGGTTAAAAGGAAATAAATTCCACCACATGAAATTCCGCTTGTCGGTCATGTCACATATTAGAAAAGCAGAACTCCGATAGCCAGGGTACCTGTGCCAACACCTTTCTCAGCGTTAGCTCTGATGAATATTACAATCTATTATTGTTAACATATTTAGGAACAAAAGGAAATCTATTCACTTGCTGGTATGGTCAACTCACTGTCAATATAATATATATTATAACATACCGAATCTATACTTGTTTTGCATTAGTGCGACTAAGAACAAACCATTAAGAAGTGAAGAGCGTGAATTAACTGTAAAGAAAAAAAGCCTGTTGTGTGACCTTTTTTGAGTGCCTTGTAGGTTTTACCGAACAATACAAGAAACACAGAAAGAGATGTAATTCTGAGCTGAGCTGTTTATTTTGCTGCTTGAAACCTAAGTGACATTATGCCACTGTAATTATAGGGTGCCTTCTAAATATGTACTATACTGCAGGTCAAATTTCACTATATATATATATATATATATATATATATCAATCAGATTAGCAAAATGCAGCAAACAGATCAGTTTATACAAGGAAGTGTTGGGAAGGATATGCATTCAAGTTATTGCAGGTATTTTGTGAGACATTTTTCTTTCTCTGCAGGTAAAATGTGGATATTGAACCAACAGTAATGTGTCTGTGTATATTTAAAATCGTGACAAAATCTTCTCTCTGGTCTTGATTTGCCTGTAGCAAACTTTACTAAGGTGTTGCGTTTTACAGGACAAGATGACAATACAGCATAGTTCCCGTAACATTTTGGTTATCTTCTGGAGGTTAAAGCTGTTTTTCTTTATTCTCTTGGGACAAATGCAGCAGTGAAACACATACCAGCTGATCAGAAAGCGCTTCGGTCAAAATTCCTTTTTTTTTTTTCAGGGCACACAGCAACCAACAGTATATCTTTGCCATTCCACAGTTCTTTTTAAGGGTTATATGACTGCACTGTTGCCTTTAAGTACTTTTTTTATCTACTGAGTAACAACTTCTTTGTTAAGCAAGCTTGCTGACAACAGCCTGATTGAGAGAATTCAGTTGGTTGGTCCATTTATCTAAAGCAGTGTATCGTGCTCCTCCTCGCTTCTGATGGTCCAGTTCCAGGAGTTGGTTGACTTGATCAATTCGCCCATGGATAGTGCTTGAAAACAAAAACGGATGGCATTAATTTAATAGAAATCAGGTATCTGAATCTCAAACCATAATGGACACTTAAAGTGTTACTAAACCCAGTAATATGAAAAAATAGTTTGTCTGACCCCCCCCCCCCCCCACAGTGCCCACAGCTTATACATCTTCTTTTTACATTAAAATACTGCCACTATATACCTTTTTGGAGGATCTGTATACCACATTTACACAATAGACTGTAGTTTTTTCATGCTGAGAGTTCAGATAGGAGGAGATTTCCACTATAGCCTGTATACACGCCCACATGTGTGATGTCAATATCATGTGACCTGGCTAGCTCTGAGAACAAGTACATGTTCTCTCCAGCATAAAAGACACAACTGAGCACGTGCAGGTGGACTACCCTGTCTGTTAGCTGCTCTTTCGCAGATAGACAGAGCAGGAGGGGAAGATCTATATCAGGGATATGCAATTAGCGGACCACCAGCTGCAAAACTACAAGTCCCATCCTGCCTCTGGGTTTCATGCTTGTGGCTGTCAGAGTCTTGCTATGCCTCGTGGGACTTGTAGTTTTGCAACAGCTGGAGATCTGCTAATTGCATATCCCTGATCTATGGCATACAAGATAAAACAGCCTTTTTACATAATGCAGAGGATTAACCCCTTAGGTTCCACAGTGAGTATAACAAGCATGCTTTATGGCATATACAGTGATTTTACTGTTCTGGGTTTAGAAACACTTTAATGCAGAACTAAACCCTCCTTTCTATTACAGATAGTATTACAAGTTGCCATCTTGGCCTCGGTTTGGTCTGTAGCTGCCACGGTGCTGTATGTGTGATCAGTTTTAAACAGCCATTTGATGGTTTGACAGTTCAATTGAGAGCACAAGCAAATGCAACATTTATCATTCACAGCATGCTTTGAATGTAAGGGCTCGTTCACACCACAAGTGTATGAAAACTGATGGGAAAACCGTGCAGATGTCCCTTGCAGAGACATCAGTTTACATCAATTTTTATGTGCATTCCAGTGAGTTTTTATGTACGCTGACATCAGTTTTCATGTGTGTCAGTTATGTGCCCTGTTCACACCAATGTTAAAGTAATGTCAGTTTTTCCCCGTGCAGAAAACTGCACACATGTTGCAGATTCCTGCGCAGAAAGAATCTGCACATGATGCCAGCGCTGCAGTGTGTACAGGGCACATAGAGAACAGTTGTTTTCTTTGAGCCCTTGCAGAACGCGTGCAGAAAAACTGACATCTCTGCACCATGGTGTGAGCGATGCCTGTTTTTTTTTTTTTTTTTGGTAACGTTAAATTGATAAGGTTTAGTCCTGCTATAAAGTGAAACTAAATCTTCTTATCCTACACAACCAAGGAAGTTGCCAACTTAGCCTTTGTTTGACCTGCAGTTGCCATGGTGTTGCACAGGTGATCAGTTATGACACCAGCCATTTGATGGTTTGACAGTTGGGTTAATAGCACAAACAAATGTGACAGGTTTCATTCTCAGCATGCCTGGACTGTAATGTTTATTTGAAACTGTTAAATCAATGGGCTTAGTTCAGCTTTAATAGCACCAAATATAAAGATCCAGTGATGGATCACTTCATCATGTGTTCCTGTTAAATTGAGCAACTGTCATATTTTCTGCTTCTTTCATTGGGTGCAACCACGTGAAAAATCTGGAGCTGCATTTGCCCAAGTCTGGGCTTCTTTAAGCAAGCATGATATACATACATACATACATACATACATACATACACACACACACACATACATGTTAAGGAGTGCGCTATGTACAGGGTGCAAAACTAAAGTGGTTAGAAAGCCAAAACATTTATTTACCCTAATGCATTCCTTGCATTAAAGTGGATGTAAACCAGATTGATGATATTTGAGCTGGGCATATTTGTCTGTAGTGTTTTGTTATCTCTCTTCAAATAGTTATGTCCCATAGATGTAGTTCTCTTATCGGCTTGATAAATTCTCACAAGTTTCGGTTAGTTGGGACAGAGAATTAGAGTCGAAGGAGGTTGCTAAAAATAGATTAGCAGGCTGCTAAACAAAACACAGTCAGAGCTCTGCATGTGTGGGAAGGGGGTGTGTTTTTCCTCCAATCAGCTTTCTCACAGTGTCTCACAATGTCTAGCTATCAACCCCTTCCAGATAGGAAGGAGGAAGTGGAAAATCTAACAGAATGTGCACTTTCTAAACAGTGTATCAAAGTGAAGACAGAAGATATACATGTAAGACTTATATAATATTATTATTATTATTATTATTATAATACAGGATTTATATAGCGCCGACAGTTTGTGCAGCGCTTTACAATATTAGGGCAGACAGTAAAATTACAATAAAATTCAATACAGGAGGAATCAGAGGGCCCTGCCAAGCTTACAATCTAGGAGGGAGTGTTAAATGATACGAAAGAGCTGATTAAGAAAATAAGGAGTGTAGTTGTTAGGTGGTGACAGGATAGGCTTCCCTGAAGAGAAAAGTTTTCAGGGATAGCCTGAAGGTGGATAGATTTGGGGACAGCCTGACAGATTGGGGTAGGGAGTTCCAGAGGATGGGAGAGGCTCGGGAGAAGTCTTGGAGGCGAGTATGAGAGGAGGTGATGAGGGAGCTGGAGAGCAGGAGGTCTTGGGAGGAGCGAAGAGGACAGTTAGGTTGGTATTTTGAGACTAGGCTGGTGATGTAGCTGGGAGCAGAGTTGTGGATGGCTTTGTAGCTGATTGTTAGTATTTTGAATTTAATACGTTGGGCGAGTGGCAGCCAATGGAGGGAATGGCAGAGAGGGGTGGCAGACACTGAACGGTTCGTAAGGTGGATGAGTCTGGCAGCGGCATTCATGATGGACTGCAGGGGGGATAGTCTATTTAAAGGTAGGCCAGTGAGGAGGGAGTTGCAGTAGTCGAGGCGAGAGATGAACAGGGAGTGAATCAGGAGCTTTGTGGTTTCATTGGTTAGGAAGTGCCTATGGCACCTGACTGCATTTCACTAAATATGCAACAAAGACCTCAGTTCCCACATTGGATACAGGTTACAAAGATCCTTTGTGGACTAGTGGGCAACTCTGATGAGTAATTTTGTGCATCAACATATTTTCCTCCTAGCATTAGTCATGTACTACCCCGTTCCATACTACAACTGTGCATTCTTGTTAGACTACAAGACTGTCGACGAGAATGCATAAAGCATTCATGAAAGTGTGCATAATTATTTCTGGGGGTAACCCGATTGGAAATTTGTAGCAGATACTTGTTCATACGTCACATGGACCAAATTATTCACTTGAGGATATTTGGAAAACCTTTTATGCATTATGTAATGTAATTTGTTGATGTTCATATTAATGTTTAGTTTACTTCTCTTTAAATTAAACACCAATGTAAAATTTTGCTTGTCTGCAGACGCTCCTTTTTCCTCAGCACCCAGAGGCCCAGAAGCAACTGATTTCTATACAGGCATGGGAGTGGCAACAATTCTTTACATGTCTACTGAAACTCTTACAGGAATTGGAAAGGAGGAGTCTACAGGTGTTTGCATAACTGAGATTCCTTGGGTTTGGGGCTCCTGGGAGCACATTAAGTTATGTGAGGTTATCTGCAAGAGCTTCCTGCTTTACAGTCCTAGTAATAGTTTATTCCCAGACTGTTTTTGTTAAATATAACAAAGATTTCCAATATGTCTTTTTATTCTTATAATAGAGAATTCATTTTACTAAAGAATAGTAGAAAGAAAAGATCATGTGTTAAAGTGGTTCTAAAGACTCAAAGTTCAGCAGTCCCCCCAATACTTACCAGAGCCCCATAGCGATCCAGTGATATGCACAAGAGCCTCTGCTCTCCGAAGACTCTCGCTTGCCATTGGCTCCTGCTGCTGTCAATCACAGCCAGTGAGCCAATGAGAAGAGAGAGGGGCAGGGCGCAGACACAGCTCTGTGTGTGAATGGACACACAGAGCAGCGGCTTGGGAACGAGCCTGCTTTGGTGCCCCCAGAGCAAGTACTCGGTAGGAGAGAGGGTCCAGGAGCGCCAGCTGGGGTCTTGAGAAGAAAAGGATTGGGGCTGCTCTATGCAATACCACTGCACAGAGCAGGTAAGTATGACGTTTGTGTTTTTTTTTTTTTTTTTTTAATGCCTTTAATATCACTTTAAAAGTTGTTGCTCTAATGTAAGAGAAAAAAAATTGTGACAATGATTTAAAAGGGGTTTTAAACTTTTAAGAAACTTTTGGAAAACCTCTGTGGATGGGAGAGCTTTGTGTCAATTAGTTTGAGGTGAGCAACTCACACTCCAACTAAGTCATAATGAGGCCACATGAGAGCAGCCCTAAGGCTACCAGTTGATTGGGAGGGCAAACTAAAATTGCATGTTTTTTTACACCAAAGCAACACTACTTTTTAAATGTTGATAGTCACTTTAGGTCTCATTTGCACAGGTGCATAAACCCATACCTCTGTGCAGGGGGTTGTGTTTATTCGCACAGGGAATGACCAGTGTTCCTTGCACCCAGCCTATCAAAATCAATGACAGCTGGAGAGACTTCCTAGCTGTAGGAGTCTTCCTGCACATCCCAGTGCTTACATCTATATAGGGACAAATGCAGCGCTCTGGGGGCATATAATCTGTATCCATCCATCCTGTACAGATGTAAACACTGGAATGGGTGGGAAGATTCCTGCAGTAGCTGCATCTCGCAGGCAGTTACGGATTTTGATACAATGGCTGCATGGAACTTCTGTTGTTCCTTAGGTGAATAAATGTGACCCTCTGCAAGCAAGTACAGGTCTCTATACACCTGTGTGAATGAAGCCTTAGTGTCACTTTCTTTACACAGAGCTGCTTTTCAGATGTCATGTTAAATAGCTGGCAGGTTTGGGTTGATGCAAACTTCTGGGTGTCCAGTGCGCCGCTGTGCCTTTAAGGAGGGGTGGGCTCCCTCCAGGCATAACTGCCCTCTAGCTATCCATTATTATGCATGTGCTTCTACTGTGGAGGCTCTCAAAAATGTACAGAGTTAGGACTGCAGATATTACTGGGGTGCCATGAAGTGGCTCTGCAGCTTACGCATGTATAATGTAATTTGGCTGTTTGCAGGCTGGTTGGTGAGTTGAGCTGGGAATTTTCTTTCGTTTGGTTTGACTCTGGTTGGTACAAACCCCACCGATTAGCAGTACCAGTTTTGATTCCAGATAAGCAAAATAACCAGCAACATTTCAATGCGGTGAAACAGAGTGCTATTTTTTGTTCAAGCAAAATACTTATTTAGTGCCCATGTGTACCTAGACATGGTTTGTAATGATACAACGCTGGCTGTGCTAGTGAACACCTGGATCAATGCATGGCAGGTATCAGTCTGATATGAATATCAATGGCTTCGGAGACACATCACCATACAAATGACAATTACAGAGAAATGATACATTTAATCTATAGTTTGTGGAAAAAAAAAAAGAACTTACTTATCCAGTATGCACTGAACAAGCAGACTCTCAACATCTGCTACATCTATGTTAAGCTCCTAGGCAAACAGAAAAAAGAGACAGATCATTTCATTTTTACAGGTTCATTTTAATGACAATCTATTTATAGACATAGTTCCTGTAATACGGAAGTAAAAAAAAAAAAAAAATTAGAGTGACCTTTGGACTAAAAGAGAGTGAAAATATTTAACAGACATTTTCTTGTAGCTTTGCACGTTCATCACCTGATCCAACTTAAAGCAGAGCTCCACCCAAAAGGGAAGCTCCGCTTATCTGCCTCCCCGACCCCCCTCCGGTGCCACATTTGGGGGGGCAACTACCTGGTTTGAGAGGTGGCCGCTCCCACTTCTGGGTGATCTCGCCGCAGCGAGTTCATCCCAGAAATACAGCCCCCCCTCCTCCTTCCCCTGCCGCCGGGCCTTTCACAAAGCGCATGCACAGTAGGGAACTGGCTGTGAAGCCGTAAGGCTTCACTGCTGGCTTCCGTTACAAGTAATGGCAGGGGCAGCACCCAAGAGCCAATGGAAAATAGGCTAGAGTGAAGACACTGAGATCCCTGGACAGGTAAGTGTCCTAATATTAAAAGTCAGCAGTTACAGGATTTGTAGCTGCTGACTTAATTTTTTCTGAAGGAGCTCCTCTTTAAGAAAAAAAAAAAAAAAGAAAGAAAGAACACAATGAAATGACTTGCAGCAGAGATCAGGACCAAGCATATTTAAAGGAGGAGTTTGGGGTGTATTAAAAAACATCTATAATCACCTCCCTACTGCAGCACTGGTCTGATGATGCAGCAGTTCCCCGCCACTTCTAAGCCTCAGAACTGAGCGTTCACATGACTGCTGATCACAAAGTTCTTGGGTCTGCTCTAAGTAAAGAGGAGTGACTGTCAAGTCCCTGCTCTGTCCCTCCATTGGAATGCCAGGCTGGGAAGGGGGTGGAAGTGGCTGCCGCAGGTATCTGGGTGGATCACTACATTATTGTCAGGATCCTTCTAGAGCCTGAAGCGGCTCCGTGATGTCAGCCGATAGTGGGCTTTAGTAAGTGTACTCCTGTGACCCACAGGAGAAGTATAGCCCAAAAAGCTTTGGCCATACCTCTCTTCTAACTAGCTGGTATAATCTAATCTGGTCAAGAGTAAAGGAATCAAGTGACTTTGATGTCACTGGTTATTTATTTAGGAGACTTAACATTTTGTAAGCTATAATTGAACAGCCCGTCTGAGACACACCCACCAGTGACCATGCAGTAAAGGTGAAAACACCTAGATAAGAGATAAATGTCAAGCTCATGACTGTATAAAGGAAAGGCAAACAATAACAAAGCCTCATATGTCAGCTGAAATAATGAAACCCATATCTTACTTGTGTGTTGCAATTTGCAAAGCCATAAAGAGAATGCAGAATGTAGACACCTTGTCATTCTTTTATTTGATGGTTTAATAATTAACGCTAAGCAGTATGACGCACAGCAATTGCATTCCTAAATACAGTACAAGAACGTTATCAAATATATTAACAGGTATTGTTTATTTCCTCTTAACGCCATAAGTATTGGCATTCTTTACAATGGAATAAGCAGATAAACAGAGGTAAGGCCGAGGCTAGGGTAAAATAGCTATATATAGGTGATGCATCATTTAAAGGGGATATCTACTTGAAATAACGCAAGAGGAACTCACATGTATGAAAACAGAAAATACTCTTCTAAACCAACTAGAAAGTAACTATGGAACTATCCTCATAGTTCATTCTATTTCCTGCTTTCAAGTAACTGCCTTCTGTACCGTATCAGAGGTATAGGCAGACAGCTATCTTTAGAGTGTGCAGGAGCCAGACATTGCACCCGTCATCTGCTGGTCGTGGATGCAATGCTCTGCAGGCTCCTTAGAAAAAAAAAATATATTTTTTTTTACGTACAAAAAGATTTGCATATATATTCCCCCCCCCCAAACTGTGAACTTAGCCTTTAAAACTTAAGTAGTATTCTATATCCCTAAAAATGCTACACAAACTAAAGACACAAGACGACTGTTGTTATCTTTCCTAAACAGCACACAATGGCATGTCAACGGGTACTCTGCAGTCATTACAGGCCTCCCTTGGATGAGTGGTCTCCAAATTGCAGCCTGTGGGCTGAAGGTGGCCCTTTGCCTACCTTTATCTTGCCCTTCGGGCACTATTCCTGTCATGTAATAAGGCATTATTTCTTCTACTGACACCAACAATGGGGCACCACTCTTTCCATTGACACTAACGGTGGGGGCCTTTTCCCTCTGCTGACACCAATAATGGGGCATATTTCCTCCCACTGACACCAATGATGGGGCATATTTTCTCCCACTGATGCCAAGGATGAGGCACATTTCTCCCACTGACACCAATGATGGGGCACCATTTCTCCCACTGACACCAAAGATGGGACACTATTCCTCCCACTGACACCAAAGAATGGGCACCCTTCTTCCCACTGACACCAAAGATGTGACACTACTGCTCCCATTGATACCAAAGATGGGGCATTATTCCTTCCATTGACACCAAAGATGGGACGCTATTCCTCCTACTGATACCAATACTGGGGCACTATTCCTCTCACTGACACCAACGATGGGGCACTATTCCTCCCACTGACACCAACGATGGGGCACTATTCCTCCTCCTATTGACCACAAGCACTGCAATTTTGTTTTACTTTCACCGACTACCAAGCCATAGGCATTTTTCTAATCCCACTGGCCACAGTGCAGCCCTCCTATAGCCTGAAGGACAATAAAACGGTCCCATTCTTTAGAAAGTTTGGGGACCCCTGCATTGGATGACCAATATCGGGAAAATTTCACCACCATATTTCCAGCTAACCTCTGTTTTTCCACCGGAGAATCTTTAGGATCGCTGCACTAGTAACTATGGGGTCCTGCTGAACCCCTGGAGGAGTTCTCTAAATCTTTAAAAGGATGGAAGCGCCACACCAGCTTGTATAGTCCTTTGCAAAATAAAATCTTTCAAAGAACTAAACAAGCTGGTTTGGCACTCCCATCCTTTCAAAACTTTATATACAAGCTGGTGTGGCGCTCCCATCCTTTCAAAACTTTAGTAAGTTCCACTTGAAAAAGCTGGAGACATACTTGTTTACCCATGGCTAAAACAAAATGCATGTTAGTGCCACTCTACAGAATGATCAGTAAAACAATTGCGTGAAGCATGTCAAGGAGAGCTGGCGGAGGCATGTAAACTGACTATGGTATCAGGGCTCAGCAGCCATGATAAACCGTGGTCAGTTTACAGGGGGGGAAGGGCAGAACCAGGCAGGATCACCCAGGTATTTTAGGTTATACAAAGGGCAAAATTACACTGGGGCTTACAGTACAAAGCCCAGCTTTTCTTCCAGGGTTTGAAGGACCAATGTACGCAAGGGCCCTAAATTAAAAGAGGACTTCCCACTCCCGACAGGAATAGATTTTTGACACCTTACGGAAAAAAAAACAAGTTACTGTAATCTCTGGTCTCTACCAATAGATTAAAAATTATCCACTTTAAACCCTCATTTTCTCCAGAAACTTACCCCTTTGGAACAACTTAGTTTTTCTTAAAATTGTACATGATCTCTGTTTAAACACTTGATATGTTTTTTTTTCCTATTGTGAAAAAATATGGGCTTATGAGATTTGCAAATCTTTGCATTCATGTAGATTGTACGTAGTATCCCAAATGTTTTGGAATTGGGGTTGCATTCTGAAAGCAGGAAGCCTTCCCTGCCAGCATAATACAATGATCAGTGTTGCCACCTACAGCTAGCAGCACTGATCATTTGGGAAAATCCCAACAGGTTGGCTGTACACAAGTTGATCAATACCTATACTTTAAGTTTTAAAAACTGCAAGTTTTTTTTTTTTTTTTTTTAAAGATACCAACCATAAAGCATACCCCTGCTTTACATATGCAGGGCAGAGCAAGGGGTTAATGTAAATGCCTGCCCATCAAGCTACTTCTATGGTTTCCCCCATATCCTGCTCTCCTATTCACTTGCAGCAGAAAGAAGCTCTGTCTAAACTCTATGGCCGGCCATAGAAGTTTTGAAACGTGGCCAGTTAAGCAGGAACTGGCCAAGATTCGAACCATGTATGTGCAGGCTGAATGTACCCAAGTTGATCGATCAAGTGATCAACTTGGTACAACCAGCCAGTGGGACTTTACATACAATTATCGCTAGTAGCTGCTAGAATACAATAGCTCAGCGGGAGGGATTCCCCTGTCAACACTGTCCGTGGCTGCAGGAAAGACATTTGCTCCATGTATGGCCTGCCTAAGCCATCCTGGCCAGAACTTACACAGGACTAATCAAACTCTCCTTGACCTCAAGTTTCAACACTGATGTTTAGTGGAAGAAGACCACATGTTCTCCACACCCAGGTTTCCGTTTTTCCTTTTTACTCTTGGGGCTGGGTGGAGAATGAATGGATGGTGGGAGTGGGAACAGCATAGGTCCACGTTTAAAAAAAATAATTGCTGAAAAGATCCACACCCCAACTTGGACTTATTCTCTGGTGTTTTAATTTTATATGTTTGCTAATGTTAATGAGTTTGCAAAAAAATAAAAGAGAGAAAACAAGGTTCCTTTCCATTTCAACTCTTTAAAATGCTCTTGGTACTTCAATAATAATCATACAAATGATCTGTAGCTAAGCCACATCAACCATTCTATTTCATTTATTCCAACTCAAACATGCTGTCCAAAAGGAAGAGAATAAAATGGGGACAAGAAAAGAAATGATAAAAGGGATTATAATGCTGAGATTTGCAAACCAATGTAATGCCACCAGCAGAGATAGAAATTAGGTCCTAGAAAGATCTGAACATCTGTAAAATACAAAAGTTTGTGTAATAAAACTAAGTAAATGAAAGCGCTTACCTTCGAAATAAAAGGAATATGTATTCTGGTGTAAGGCTTAATTAATTTTATAAGCACTTGTGTTCTGATGTTCCTTAAAAGCTCTGCAAAACAACAAAAAAATGCTTAGATGCTTAGACGAAGAACACCAATGTAAAGCTTAGTAAACAAAGATGGTACTTGGGAGAAAACATTCTTATGATGAAAGAGTTATTGGAATCTGTGGAAAACCATTATTTAGTAAAGAGGTACATTTAGCAATATACAAAAATACATTCACGATTCAAACAATTACAGATACCAGAGGGTTATACCATTAATTACAACAGACATATTTTACAGTAAAACCAGGTAGAAATAAAAAAATCTAATTTGTATATCTTATTCTTTAAAGTGTATGTCCAGCCAATAGCCATGTTTTTGTTGGACATGCACACAAACGTGCTTGAACAGGCTAAAGTATAAAATCTTTTCTGTGAAGCTACCCCCTGCCCCCCCCCCCCCTTAAATACTTATCGGAGACTGACATCAACTCAGCACTGCGCCCCGGGGGCAGTTTGGGGTTACTTAATAAACCAAAACATACATACTCACCTCTATGCTGTAGCAGTGATGTAATGCTGCAGCTGTCCCCCACCGGCTCCAAGACTGAGAACTGAGCAATCACATGAATGCTCAGTTCTCAGTCTTGTCGGAGCTAAGAGCAGTGACTGTCAGTCACTGCTCTCCGATTTGACTTTCCAGCGCTCACTGGAGTCCTGGGCTGGAGGGGGGAGCGAGTGCAGCTGGCTTAGGCACTCCGCTGAGCACTAAGAGACGGAGCCAGCTGTCAATCTGGCAACTGAGTGGATCACAACAATATGGTCAGAATCCATCCAAAACCTGGACCGGCTCTGTGACATCAGCTGACAGCAGGCTTTAGCTCGCTGTCGGCTGATTCTGGGTCACAGGAGATTACAAGCAAATGTACTCCTGTGACCAACAGGAGAGAAGTATGGCCCAAAAAAAACTTCAGCCATACCGCTCTGTTAAAGTGAAGCTCTAAAGCCTTGTCCATGCATGGCAAAACAAGAGGTTAACTTTAAACTTGGACCCACTAACAACACATACTCATCTTTCCTCACACGCTATTTTCATCTTTCCTCACACGCCATTTGGCTACCTGAAGCGTAGAAAATACTCTGCTCTTCCAGTTATAGGGGATAATTTGGTGCACAGTGACAGCACTGGTGATTAGTAATTGGCCAACTGGCGAATCAGACACCCAGCTATATCACATGGGGAGAGACTGATCAGCCTTGTGCAAGCTCCTGATAGCGGTTAAATCTCCCTCTCCCCCAACATGTAGAGCAGTGTTTCTCAACTCCAGTCCTCAAGGCACACCAACAGGTCAGGATTTCCCTCAGATGAAATGTCTGTGGTAATTACCAAGGCAGTGAAACTGATCAAATCACTTGTGCAAAATGGTAATCTTGAAAACATGACCTGTTGGTGCACCTTGAGGACTGGAGTTGAGAAACACTGATGTAGAGGCTGATAAGTGCATTTATAGTGGGGTCAGCATAAATTGTTCATGAATGGACAATACACAGGTTTACTATAACGCCCAGCCCTCCACTTCCACCCTCAGAGCTCTCTTCTC
>BLSH010484370.1:62773-78204 GCA_018402905.1 Glandirana rugosa | reverse complement strand
GGTTACAGCGCTGCAATCATCGGCACGCTGTGGACCCGATGATGAGGCTCTTTACCCATGTGATCAGCTGTGTCCAATCACAGCTGATCATATGTAAACAAGGAAATTGCAGTTATTGGCTTTCCTCTCTTCACACTGAGTGTGAGGCGACAACAGATCAGCGGCATTTTCTCAAGGGGGAGACCTGCACAGATAATCAGGGCACTGATCATTAGTGCAGCCCCAACAATGCCCAGCAGTGATGTCAGTCAGTGCTAATCAGTGATGCCAATCAGTGCCGCCTATCAGTGTTGCATATTAGTGCCTCGTCATCAGTGCAGCCTATCAGCACATATCAGTGAAAGAGAAAAATTACTTCTTTACAAATTTTTTTATTTTTTTTTTAAATAAAAAACCCAGTGGCGATTAAATACCACCAGAAGAACGCTCTATCGGTCTCAAAAAGATGATAAAAATTTAATTTGGGTACAGCGTTGCATTTGTCCGTGCAATTGTCATTCAAAGTGTGACAGCACTGAAAGCTGAAAATTGGCCTGGGCAGGAAGCGGGTGAAAGTGCCCAGTATTGAAGTTGTTCAAGTAAATTTTTTGTGTCCCTTTACTGTTCTCACAATGTATCAACTGGGAATTGCCCTCCTCGCTATTTTTCATGTTGAACATTCTCACTGGAAAACACCTTATTTTGTGTGTTCATCTATTATAATGTATGGCAGTCTATTATTATTATTGCAAAATTGGGAAGAGATAGGCTGGCCGCCGTTCACCTCACCTGACCCACGTGGTTAGCAGGTAAAAGCAGCCTCAGCTCAATACATCCAGACCACAACCCCAACATGTTTCGCCCCGCCCTCGTGGCTTAACCGCTTGATGCCAGTCGTATGCAAATATGCAGCCTTTCGGCACCTGGTCTTTAGCGCTGAGGGAGCATATTTGCGTGAATTGCTGCCAATACACCTGTGCTGAGAGCACGCTCCTGGCACAGTTACCTTCACCTAACCGAAAGCTCCTGATCGCTCCTTGCAATAGGGAGTTTTCGAAATCATGTGACAGCCGTGATCTTAAGCCCCGCCCCGCCTCCCAGAGGCATAAACCTCTTAAAGGGCCCGGAGGCGCCAGCGCTAAGAGGTTAATCATGAAGATAAGGGTCTGCTGGTGGCAGGGTATTATTATACCAGATATATATATAGCGCTAACAGTTTACGCAGCACTTTACAACATGAGGGCAGACAGTACAATTACAGTACAATGCAACCGAGTAGGAATCAGAGGGCCCTGCTTTCAAATGCAAACCGAGTTTGCCTTTTTCCTTCATATGCTCCCACTTCCGGACACTGCAGCTCACAGTGGGAGGATTTCGGGGAACTGCAGTGACAATGCTCATAATCAGGAGCCTTGCATGATTTTCTTACTCCACTGTAGTGCAACAGGTACAGCCTTGCCACACCATCACACTACGCTGCAGTAGGCAGACTTTACCAGCAGGATCAACCAGCATCTGTGGGAATTTGCAAGACGACTAATAAAGTTTAGATGCGCTTATAATGAAGTGCTGCAGCAAGTTTTTCATGGGAGGCTATAGGTCTGCATTAACAATTCGGTCACATACATTAGGTTGTAATTGAGGTCATTTTAATACAACAAGGGCTTGTAATTGCACCAACACAATCCAGATTGCTTACCGTGAGAACTGCAGCCCAGTGCATGCATAATAAAGCATTTAAAGGAAACCTATGCTGAGATAAAAGGGGGGTTATTTTGATGACCTCTTTCGGAAGTTCTGGCTGCCATGTCAGGCTTATTTATTGGCCTCTAAACTTTCTAATATACAGCAGAAGATCTGATGCCACTCCGTGTTCCTGCATATTTGTCCAAGGTCAGTGACCAAAAGTACTGAAACCAAAAGGCAACCATTCGCTTTTTTAGAAGGAGGTTATTCAAATTTCTTTCAGTTAGAACTTTCTCTAACGCGATTAAGAGAATGTACTTAATAACCAAAATCAACTTCAATAATAAGACTGATGTGCTCATAAAAACATATGAGTTACCTCCACAATCCATTTGAAACAAATACAGGGTAATGATGGAATGCAAATGAATTTGCAAACCAAAGTTCAGTTATCCAACACAGCAGGTGTTATTCATTGACTGCTAAGTTAGAAAACGTGATATACAATACATGTAGGCAATGCATTTTCCCAGAATAGCCTTATACCACAATAAAAAGCTGAGTCACTTCCTTCAGTAGGTAGAAGATACACAAAAAACATGACATTTACGTCATAGTCAACGTGCTGTTCCATAGGATACATCATTAGCTTTATACAGCAGAGAAAAGGTTATTGTGCGTACATATTTATTATGGAGGCTCAATGGCACAATAGGAAGAGCAAAGGAATGCTACAGAAATCCCCTGTAAGACCCAAGCAATTGATTCATGGTTACAAAAAGAGCAACACCATCAATGGAGCCTTTCCACAACTGAAAATATTCCATAGACTACCTATGAGGAAAAAAACATTTATTAGAGATTAAAGGGTAGCAGCGCTACAAGGGCATCTGACCCACAATGTAATACTTCAGTTATTTATAAATTTGCATGAATAAATTCATAATATATTCCTAATAATACTCAGCTTTTTTTAATAAAGGAAAAAAGAAAACAAGAAAAAAAAAAAAAAAAAGGTTTCTTTTAACTCTACCTCATATCAGCGCTTGCTGTCCATGACATAGCAGTTTTACTATATATACGCGATTCCGGAATTCCTCTTGCAGTGAGTGTGCGCCGTCGGCACCCCCTGCAAGAGCAAGTCTGGAATCACGTATTTTCCTTGTCTATGCTTTGGGGCTGCGCTGGAAGTAGTGGCCAGTGTAGCGCATGTGGGTTAGTGTCCTCTTCCCTAATGATACCACTCCAACACTGTAACATTGTAGTAAATCACAATCGGAGGGGCTGATCTGTGCTAGATATATGTAAACACAACAAAGAACGGCACAGACCCCAGAATTTACATGGTTGGGTCAAATCTCAGGCAGCATCGCAGTCCAGGAAGTAGATTAGGACTCTAAATAATGAGATGGCATCAACCATCTATAGCAGCCTCTCTCAACCTTTTTAACACCAAGGAACCCTTGAAATAATTTGCCGGTCTCGGGGAACCCCTGCTAAAAATTAAAAATCTACAACTCAAGATACATTAGTGTGATGGTCAATGGGAAGAATGTTCCTTACACTTGTGGACATTGGGAAGAATTACCCCCTTAAAAGATAGCTAAAAAGATCAAGGATGTCATTGGGAATTTGTCGGAGGTAGAAATTGACCACTGCTCAAGGAACCCCTAGCAACCTCTGGAGGAACCCAGAAAATATTTCTGAAATATAATGGAGACATCCCTGACCCAATGGATGAGGACTGGGATGAATGCCTGCAACAATACCATCCCTGTATGATTTTGTCCAAAAATACGTCCATAGAACTTACATTCCTATACTGGGCCTATTATACTCCACAAAGGCTCTTCATTATTTATCAATCTGTTGGGACAATGTGTCAGATGTATGGCGGAAGTGGGCTCCTTTATCCATCTGGTATGGACTTGTCCCCAGATCCAGACCATTTAGCGGGCAACACCATCAATACTGTGGGAGAGCAAATATTGGGGGTTGGACCCACTGCTTTTAACAGCTAATATTAAACTATAAATTCATCTTTTGGTGAAAAAAATAACTAAATGCACATATTTTTGCAGTGCATTTATTTATTTTTTCCTGCAGGAGCCTGCAAAGCATTGCACTCGTGATCAGGGGAGCGATGGTAGGATCCTGCACTTCCGATTACAGGCTGTCTATTTACAAGCCACAAGGCTTGTGAATGAACTACCAGAGCGCTCATCAGCTCCCTCACAGCCTATTGAGAGCTAAAAGGCTACCTGTAGTTCTCTCCTTCACAGATCGCTGTGAATTAATGACATGGCCGTGTGGGGCGAACCCTGCATGACTGTGCTATCCTCAAAATGTGACAATGGGCATGGGAAGAAGCACCCCCGCCCGCTGCCATGGGGGGGAATCAATTGTGCGGGGGGCAGGTCTGCAGCATGTAACATGTTCTGAAAGGTGAACCTATCCTTTAATTTTAGCCACCACTTGAGGCTTCCCATCCCATCAACAGCAAACATTTGTCAAGTAGCAATTATTGCCCCCCCCCCCCCCCCGTATAAATTCACCTATTCAAGTTGGAACTGCCTGCAAAAAGTTTGACAGGATTTTTCAGTTTCCAAACCCTGCACACCTCGATATATAAATGATGCTCCTGGAACCATTTCAGGGCAGTTAACTGTAATGTTGCAAGGAAGCACATCCCACTACATGGGTTTATTCCCTCATCTCCTAGAAAGCGCTCATTTCCTGGTTACATCATATTTCTATAAAGAACTGAAGCGTAAGGCCCCTTTCACACAGGCTTTCAGATCAGGTCCGTCTGTCAGTTTTTTTAAGCAAACCTGATCGGAGCCTTCATTCACTTCTATGGGGCAGCGGATGTCAGCAGTCACCTGTCCGCTGACACCCGCTCCTATCCTATCTGATCCGGTCTGTGAAATCCAGACGGATAGAGACCCTATTTTCCATCCGACTGGCAGATAGAGCGGATGAAAATGGACAGGCGGTCCGTTTTCATCTGATATCCCCATAGAGGAGAGCGGCGCTCTGACAGGTCCATCTCTTGCACAGTGAGCGGAGACGGATCTGTCATCCGCCTGCTCAGCGGGGATTAACGGAACCAAAGCTTCTCATTCACACGGACAACATATGAGTGATTTTATGCATTTATAGGACATATAAATACATGCAGGATTCCGCCTTCTGAGTGGACGTTCAGGAACGTCCTTCAGAAGGAGCAGCGCGATCCCAATGCGCTTGGGTCACCCGGACACAGTGAATCTCAGATCGGCAGGAGGGCTCTGTGATTAGCCTTCCTGATCACATGTAGAGGAGAAAGGCATGCGTGCCTCTAAGTGTAAACCGTTATGTAATTTATGGTGAAAACAATGGTTAGAGGTACTCACAGACATGGAGTAGAAAATCGCATGGCAGTGTAAGCCACTGCTGGCTGTAACCGGGTGACTGGTAGCGATCCGTCGGTGGTGGCATCAGCTGTAGGGTGGGAAATGAGAAAGCAGGCGTGTGTCCTTCTAAGTGTAAACCGTATATAGAAGTTTTATTTAAAACACTAGTAAGAGGTACTCACAAACATGAAGGTAAAAATTGCGTAGCAGTGTGAGCCTGCAGTGCAAGCTGTGTCCAGGTGTTTGAAGCGTGACAATGTCCACAGAAACTCGTCAGATCCCCGGGGGAGAGGAAGAAGTCACTGGCTGACTGGCTCCGGCTGGTGGTGAGGTGGACGCTGCTGGTTTCCAGCGCTCCCTGTGGTGCAAGCGGAGTGGTTCAGCAGAGTTTCCAAGGTGTAAGCATCCCTTCTGGGCAGCGAGAGCACAGTAGGCGACACGTTGTCGGGGTCTACGCCGCTTCTTCAGGCCTTGTGTGCTCTTCAATGCAGGACATGTATAAATAGAAAAAATAAAAAAGCCAGCGAAACGATCGCCACGAGGCGAACGCTCCGCCCCGCAACGAATGTGTCGCCACGTGACGGGGGCCTGCCAACGAACGACCGTTCCGTCACGGAACGAACTTAACACCACGCCACGAGCTGTTTAGGAGGCGGATCTCGAGGGGGACGGAAACTCTCTAGTCTCAACAAAGCGTGCCAGGGGTATATAACATAAATACTAATAAAAACGGTAAGAATAAAACAGACTAAAAATATTGCATAGAATAATAAAGGTGCAGTGAAACTACTGTAAAATACAATACTAAAAATACATGGCTAAAAATACAATATAAAAATATCATTGCATGGATCTAAAAAGTTTCTACTATGTCGTGTACCAGTATGAATGGTGGGAGGTGTACTCAGGGGGATATGATATGGTGGAGCAGATGGTTGGGCTCTGTGTGATTGTTTCTCTGCTGTTAACTGTAGGAGAAATGTGGAACAATATAGAGCTCTATGGTGAAAGCTGAAGGACTAGGAATGTTGATATGTTGTATCTAGAGTGGACAAGATGTGGGTCACAAGGTGTCGGTTTTTAAATTAAGGCATTTGATTTCTAGTTCCTCATTAAGGCACCCCAGCGAAAGAAGGTTCAGATGGTAGATCCAATAGGTTTCACGTTGGCATAGGCGCTTGTATCTTTCAGCCGGGGGGGGGGAAAGAGTATGGACTCAATGATCGAGACTTTCAGGCCTTCCGTGGATTGTTGATGGAATTCTCTGAAGTGCCTTGGGACACTGTTTATCGCTGCCTCCTTCTATAAACCTCCGGTGTTCGCCAAACCTTTTTCCGAGTGGTCTGATGGTTCTGCCCACATAATATAGCCCGCAGGGACAGGAGAGGCAATAGATGACATGGTCCATGGAACAGTTATAGAATTCAGAAATATTGTAAGTCTTGCCTTTGATGGTGTAGTTTTTCTGGCCATGTGTGATGAATTTGCAAGTCAGGCATAGGGCCTTGCGGCATTGGAACATCCCTATCAGCGGGATGAGACAGAGTTTGTTGGGGCCCGGGATGTGGGTCTTTTTTTTAGCTTGCTAGGGGCTATGATGTTTTTTAAGCTCCGAGCTCTTCTGTAAGAAACTTTTGGTTTTTCTGGGATAGTGGATTTTAGATGAGGGTCCTGTAGGAGGATGGGCCAATGTTTGGCAAGGACTTTCTCCATTTTCTAGTATTTAACATGGTATTGTGTTGTGAATCTCACCGGTTGGGATGTTCCAATGCCGCAAGGCCCTATGCCTGACTTGCAAATTCATCACACATGGCCAGAAAAACTACACCATCAAAGGCAAGACTTACAATATTTCTGGATTCTATAACTGCTCCACGGACCATGTCATCTATTGCCTCTCCTGTCCCTGCGGGCTATATTATGTGGGCAGAACCATCAGACCACTCAGAAAAAGGTTTGGCGAACACCGGAAGTTTATAGAAGTAGGCAGTGATAAACAGTGTCCCAAGGCACTTCAGAGAATTTCATCAACAATCCACGGAAGGCCTGAAAGTCTGGATCATTGAGTCCATACCCTCCCCCCCCCCCGGCTGAAAGATACAAGCGCCTATGCCAACGTGAAACCTATTGGATCTACCATCTGGACCTTTTTTCGCCAAGGGGCCTTAATGAGGAACTAGAAACAAATGCCATAATTTAAAAACCCACACCTTGTGACCCACATCTTGTCCACTCTAGTCACAACATATCAACATTCCTAGTCCTTCAGCTTTCACCATAGAGCTCTATATTGTTCCACATTTCTCCTACAGTTAACATCAGAGAAACATTCACACAGATCCCAACCATCTGCTCCACCAGATCATATCCCCCTGAGTACACCTCCCACCATTCATACTGGTACATGACATAGTAGAAACTTTTTAGATCCATGCAATGATATTTTTATATTGTATTTTTAGCCATGTATTTTTAGTATTGTATTTTACAGTAGTTTCACTGCACCTTTATTATTCTATGCAATATTTTTAGTCTGTTTTATTCTTACCGTTTTTATTAGTATTTATGTTATATACCCCTGGCACGCTTTGTTGAGACTAGAGGGAGGTGGTTACGTTCGTCTCGACGGTTTCCGCCCCCCTCTAAATCCGCCTCCTAAACAGCTCGTGGCGTGGCGTTCCGTTCGTTCCGTGACGGAACGGTCGTTCGTTGGCGGGCCCCCGTCACGTGGCGACATGTTTGTTGCGGGGCGGAGCGTTCGCCTCGTGGCGATCGTTTCGTGGGCTTTTTTATTTTTTCTATATATACATATATACACACACACACACACACACACACACACACACACACACGTCCTCCATTGAAGCTCACACAAGGCCTAAAGAAGGGACGTAGACCCCGACAACGCGTCGCCTACTGTGCTCTCGCTGCCCAGAAGGGATCCTTACACCTTGCAAACTCTGCTGCACCACTCCGCTTGGACCACAGGGAGCGATGGAAACCAGCAGCGTCCACCTCACCACCAGCCGGAGCCAGTCAGCCAGTGACTTCTTCCTCTCCCCCGGGGATCTGACGAGTTTCTGTGGACATTGTCACGCTTCAAACACCTGGACACAGCTTGCAGTGGCTCACACTGCTACGCAATTTTTACCTTCATGTTTGTGAGTACCTCTTACTAGTGTTTTAAATAAAACTTCTATATACGGTTTACACTTAGAAGGGCACACGCCTGCTTTCTCATTTCCCACCCTACAGCTGATGCCACCACCGACGGATCACTACCAGTCAGCCGGTTACAGCCAGCAGTGGCTTACACTGCCATGCGATTTTCTACTCCATGTCTGTGAGTACCTCTAACCATTGTTTTCACCATAAATTACATAACGGTTTACACTTAGAGGCGCGCATGCCTTTCTCCTCTACGCTTTCTTATAGAAGACGATTCTGCTTTTCGCATGACGCAGCCTCACCAGTGGATAACCTCCTGAACTTTTTGGAATATCTCATCCACCATGAACACACATCCTTGGGCTACTTTATTTGATGAGAACCCATTGTGTCCCATCTATTGTATCACATTCATCATATCATTTGCTTACGGTTTATATCAGGTTGTTTGCGCTGACTATGCTCTTTTTCCTGATCACATGATGGCTGTGCCCAATCACAGCGATCATGTGATGTAAACAGAAAGCCGGTTGCTAGGCGATCGGCTCTCTCTCTCCTCGGAAGTTGTCAGTGAGGAGAGGGAGAGCGGATCGCTGCAGCCGGCAGTGATCAGGGTGTATGAGCTGTTTTTTACAGCTGTTTACACACTGATCACTGTCCCAGTTTCCCCACAAAGTGTCATCATCCCACATATGTCCTTAGTTTCCCTACACATGTCCCCACACGTGCTCCCCCCCCCCCCCCACAGTGTCCCCACACAATAAAAACACCTGTCCCACATATGTCTCAGTAAAATCATCTGTCCCAATGATCATCTGCACACACATGTCCGTGTGATCATCTGCGCACATTTGTCTGTTATCACACAAACCAATTATTATACACTTATTCGGATTTTTTTTTTTACCAAAGACATGTAGCAGAATACATTTTAGCAAAAATGTATGACAAAATTTGATTTTATTGAATTTCTTTTAAAGCAAAGTAGAAAATATTGTTACACTCTTTTTTCGCTTATATCGCAAAAAATAAAAACACAGCAGTAATTAAATACCAACATTCAGTGCAAATGTGGCATAAATCATAAATGTTTTAGTGCAAAATGTAGCATAGTTCATAGAACTAGAATTACTAGATAAAGTGCTGGTGCTGTGACAAAAGTTCTTTCCAAGGTGCAACATATAACTTATCTTCTGTTACATCCTCCACCTCTGTTCACCACGTGCATAAAAGAACACACTGGGGGCTCACCAGAACCATGGAACCAAACAACCTGCTTGTATCACAATGTCAGCCAAAGGATCCCCTTCTTAACCTGTGTCCAGAGGGTAAACTCCACAAAAGGCTGTAGCTCTCCAACTCAGACAGTCATGAGGAATAAACATAAAGAGCCCTCATAGTGTATCATTTAAAGAACAAGCTTCCTTTATTCAAGTATACTATGCGCTTACATTTAAAATACAATCTCAGTCGTTTGTGTACTTTCCGTACATGAGTTTACCGGTCAGCAGTACTACGCCTCTCTCCTCCTTGCTTCTCTGCGTCCCTGCTGCCAGTAACTCGATCTATGAGGGCTCTTTATGTTTATTCCTCATGACTGTCTGAGTTGGAGAGCTACAGCCTTTTGTGGAGTTTACCCTCTGGACACAGGTTAAGAAGGGGATCCTTTGGCCGACATTGTGATACAAGCAGGTTGTTTGGTTCCATGGTTCTGGTGAGCCCCCAGTGTGTTTTTTTATGCACGTGGTGAACAGAGGTGGAGGATGTAACAGAAGATAAGTTATATGTTGCACCTTGGAAAGAATTTTTGTCACAGCACCAGCACTTTATCTAGTTTTATGATCTATGCTACATTTTGCACTAAAACATTTATGATTTATGCCACATTTGCACTGAATGTTTATATCACTACTAAGCGCTGCTATCACTAATTTTGGATACAAGTGAACTTTTTGATAATCTATTTTATTTATAGCAGCAGCTGTTACACTGTTTATGTATAAGGGTTTAAATACCAAGTTATGCACTTTCATGTCTTTTTTGACACTTTAGCGCAGTATTCTAATTTTATGTTTTATAGGTAATTAAATAACACCAAAAGAAAGCTCTATTTGTGTGAACAAAATAAGAATTTTATTTGGGTACAGTGTACCATGACCGCGCCATTCTCATTGAAAGTGCGAGAGCACAGAAAGCTGAAAATTGGTCTGGGAAGGAAGGGTGTGAAAGTGCCCAGTATTGAAGTGGTTAAATGGTATAATACACACTGTACATTTACATGCGTTCAGGTACATTCAGCTTAATAGCATTTATAAACAAACATGAAAATAATAATAATAATAAAATAATAATGGTAATATGTTTTTAGGGTCAAATGAGACACGCTGGACACGTCTAAACTCGTGTACACACACATATAAATGCTAACAAAGGGGGGATTTGTAAGGTACACTCTTTATGGAACTACTAAACGCATGTAAACTGATTTATATATAAACACATACATTTTGCATGTCAATGCAAAAAGAAAAAAACATCATTCTTCCCAAATCAAAGCTCAAGAGGCCCTGTAAAGGAGGCCTAAGCCCAGTAGAATATATGCACTAAATTTGAAGAAATATCAAATGCTTGGTCTGCTTCAAAGTAAACCTGACATGAGAGAAATTCACTGACCATCATTGATACCTTCTTGGAAGATGCAAGTTTCCCCTTATGCCATTCAGTGATCTCCACTTGCTTACCGGCCCCGTACTGAGCAGCCGGCCTGAAGCATTCTGATCACAGGCAATTGGCTGATCAGCAGTGGCACCATTAAGATAATGGTTCCATTTTCTAAATGAATGCAAAGCCTTCTCTGATTGGAAGAGGTGGAGAGCATGACATCACCTCCCCACCTTGTCCAATCAGAAAATGCTTTGAAAGTTAAAGTATTCTTTGAATGGTGGTTGTGCTGAGCAGCCGACTTCCTGTATTTAGAAAGCTGCTCAGCATAGGACCCAGAAGTAGTGGAGATGACAGGAGTAGCGGTGTCTACTTCAGGAGGTTTCCAGCTTCCAGGGGCATGTAACTATGTAAAAATATACCATGCCTGGAATTCTTCTTTAAAAGTATTTGTCCGGTCAATAAAGCTATAGGAACTGAGCAGGGCAGGATAAAAACTCTTCATAGGTAGTTATGTACTGTAGAGAATTTTACAGTTTTGCATGGATTAAAATAAAATTTAAAAAAAGCTAAATAACGTAATAGCATTCTGAAGAGGTAAATTTTGAATAATATCTAGTTAATTTACCAAAACATAGAAAGTGCATAAAGAATTGACAGAAAAGTACTTACAAAACAGAACAATTCCAAATGCTAAAGGTTGAAGGTTTTTACCTTCATGCATTCCATACATGAAGGCAAAAAAAAAAAAAAAAAGTTCAGTATGCAGCCCTCCCCTATACCTACCCGAGCCCCATCGTGATCCAGTGATGTGCATGAGAATGGTTGCTCTACCGGTCTCTGCCTCCTGATTGGCTAATTGACTGCAGCGGGAGTCAATGTCAATCACGGCCAGTAAGGAGGGAGCAGGGGTGGGGCCGAGTCCCGTTCTGTGTGTCTTATGGCCACACAGAGCGGGGCTCAGGAGCGAGCACGCACGAGTGCCCCCATAGTAAGCAGCTTGCAATTGGGGCACTTGGAGAAGAGGGGAAGCCAGGAGCGTCGGCGGGGGAACCAAGAAGAGGAGGATCGGGGCTGCTCTGTGCATCACCACTGCACAGAGTAGGTAAGTATAAGAGGTTATTTAAAAAAACAAACTTTAATACTTTAACCATTTCAGCCCCGGAAGGATTTCCCATATTAGGACCAGAGCACTTTTTGAGATTCGGCACTGCGTCGCTTTAACTAACAATTGCGCGATTGTGCGACGTTGTACCCAAACAAAATTTGTGTCCTTTTTTTCCCACAAATAGAGCTTTCTTTTGGTGGTATTTGATCACCTCTGCGTCATTTGTGGTCACCACCATAAACAAAAAAAGAAGAGCGACAATTTTGCAAAAAAATAAATAAATAAAACCAAAAGCTGCCACGTTTACAAAACCATGAGAATTTCTGCAGTTTTTACATTTTTTTTTCTAGTAATGGCGGCTATCTGTGGTTTTTATTGCGACTGATATTGGGGCGGACATATCGGACATTTATGACACTTTTTTGGGACCAATTACATTTATACAGCGATCAGAAATTTAAATACCCACTGATTACTGTATAAAATGTCGTTGGCAGTGAAGGGGTTAACCTGCAGGGGGAGATCTAGGGGTCAACTGTGTTCCCTAGGCATGTATTATAACTGTGAGGGGGCTGGGCTGCCAGGGGCATAAGAGATCTAACTGATCCCAGTGACAGGGATGAGTAGATCTCTCATATGCCGCTAGACAGAGCTGGGAACCTCCGTGTTTACATCGGCGGTTCCCAGTTTTTCTTCTCTGCCAGGTCATCGCGGGAAGCCGGCGGACATGGAATCCGCCGGACCTGCGGCCATACTGCTGCAGAGTGCAGCGGGCACAAGCCACTCTGCAGCAGTAAGTGCATGCGACATGGTCGGGACCGGTTAAGAATAAAACAAGACTAATCTTCCATGGTACAATCTTGTGTCAAACACACCAATATTAGATAATTAGTTATTTTTTTCTCGCTTTCCACATAACACCAGATCTGTAAAATAAATAGTAATGCAAGTTTTCTCACCTCTGATGACTCCCATAATAAGAGGATGTGGGATAGCAGACTTGATGTGTAAGGACTGTTCATATAGTGCTTTCAATTTCTTATTGTTTTTCTGTGCTGTATACATCTGAATTTCCAAAGCATAGATTTCCAGTAGTTGAGTTCCTTTCTTCAGATCATCCTCTCCATCATCAGTCTAAACACATATAACACTTATCTTATTAATATAAAAAAAAAAATCCACAAGTACAATGCAGATAAGTATTTCAGCCTCCAAATACTACAGCTACAGGATTAAGGCCAGGTTTACACTAGCATGCACAGCAAAAGCAGCATTTGCTGCGGGGGCTAATGCCAGTGTCAGAACCAGCGGTGTGATGCACATTTCAGTGCATTGCACTGCTCGTTTTTAATTTTTTTCAACTTTGTCTCTTTATATTTACTCACACAGTAGTGCAATGCATTACTTTGTGCAATGGCATGCACCACCATCCAGACACGCTGCATTTTTCCACACGGCACCATAGATCAAAACCAGTATTGCAGTATTAACAAGGCACACAGAAAACAATTGTTTTCTATGTCCCCCAGCGGTGACCTGTGTTTATTCAGTGTGGAAAGTCAACAATAGATGGACCATAGGAAGCCTATGGGTGACATCACCACTCCACAATTTCCCAGCTGTGGTCAAGCCCTCTCTCCTCCCTTCTGTAGCTGACACAGGGGATCATGTGACCAGACTGGACTGAAAACTGACAAGTATACATCCTTCTTACACAGGTTAGTCAGCATAGGTATTAGGAGAAGGAAGGGCCATTTTTAAGGTTGTGTATCCCGGAATTCTACTTTAACGATTTATTTTTTTAGGGAGGAAAAAATGGATACGCTTTTTTTCCATTTCTTCCCAAAGTTCACAGATACCACAGATTTACTAAGGCAGAAAACAACTTAAAATTATAATAAAGACAGAGATGTTACCTGACAAGATTGGTGTAGCTGGCGTAAAATCTTCTGTAACTTTCCAAATTCTTCTCTTTCTAAATACAACTTGCCGAGCTGGAAAAAAGAATCCACTGGTATTATTTTATTTTCTGAACTTTAACCTCTTCCTGCCCCGCATGTACACATATATGCAGCCTCACTGAAGTGGGCCTTCTTCAGTGAGTCCGCATATATGTACATGTCTTTGTACACATATGTATGCAAAGAGCCCTGGGTCCCATACTACTGGTCGAGAACCAGAAAGCCCAGGTCCCGATCACCTGATCAGCTAACACTGTAAAGCCTGTTTTTGCTTTCTCTTTTTAATGGACAGAAAGATCTTTCTCTCCTTGCTAGAGAAGAGAAGCACAAACAAAAGTGTGGGAGAACAAAAAACCCCCAAAACAAAATAAATAATAAAATAAAGAAATAGCAGCTAGATCAAAGTTTAGTCTAGGTCAGTGACATGGTTAATGTTAGGGTCAATGTCAGGGTTGAAGGTTAAAGTCAGTATATTTTAGGTAGGATTTAAAAAATAAACAAACATTTTTAAAAGTAGTACTGTATACAAAAAAAAAAAAAGCAAAACGTCCACCATTATTTCTGGGCCGTACTACGGGTACAAAAACAAACACACGCGTATATGGTATCACTGCAATTGTCAGGAATAGAATTTATTTTGCGTTGTTCTTTGGTGGCAAGTTATAGTAGTAGCAAAAACGATATAGCTAAATTTATACTGCTGCTCAACTGCTACCCCTTTAGCTGCATCCCCTGTACGTCCATCGATTGTGACCTATTCAACGGAATGGGGTAGCTTGTGCAGGGTCCAAGGGATTAGAACAGGTGGTGAGGAGGAAATACAATGCCTCCTCACTGCCTGGCAAATGCTCTCTAAAGAGCGATCTGAACATGGATGGCTCTTCAGAGAGCATGATACATGTGAACAAGTTCTTATGGTGACACTGGTGTGGCGGTGATTAGGGACAGTATGACTGTCATCCATTCATGATGCCATTGTTTGCTATTGTGATTGACCACAGCAGTCACATGGTACAGGGCCGCTGTGATTGGCCTTGTACCATGTAATCACTGTGACCAATCACAGTAGTACATAATGGGATCAAGAACAGCAGCCATGGTTTACTACTGTTTACATATTCGCTGTGATTGGTTACTGTGATCACTGTACCAGGGCCAAACACAGCAGGGTGACAGATCACATCGCTGCATGGCCCTAAGGGTGTTCATGAGCTCCAAAAAAAAAAAAAGATGCTAGTCCTGCATGGCCACATATGTGCAGTCGCCAGCTGGAAGTGGTTAAAAGAGGAGGTCTGCCTGGGTGAAATAAAATTAAGTCAGCAGCTACAAAATATTGTAGCTGCTGACTTTTAATATAAGGACACTTTCCTGTCCCGGATCAGGCACCGACATCCTTACTAAGTGAAACGGGAAGCGAAAGGTGCCTAATGTGGCACTGGGGGGGGGGGGGGGCTCCACTGTGCAGTTGGTTTT
>BLSH010484370.1:0-18400 GCA_018402905.1 Glandirana rugosa | reverse complement strand
CCGCAGGGGGGATTTCACTCCCCTCAGGGGCCGCAGGGGGGACCTCACTTTAGGGGGGACGCCGGGGACTCCCCTCACTTTAGGGGGGACGCCGGGGACTCCCCTCACTTTAGGGGGGACGCCGGGGACTCCCCTCACTTTAGGGGGGACGCCGGGGACTCCCCTCACTTTAGGGGGGACGCCCCTCACTTTAGGGGGGATGCCAGGGACTCCCCCTCACTTTAGAGGAGACGCCAGGGACTCCCCTCACTTTAGAGGAGGCGCCAAGGACTCCCCTCACTTTAGAGGAGGCGCCAGGGAACCCCATCACTTTTGTTTATGGGACAGGAAGTGAAGGAAAATCTCCCTTGTGGGACACAAATGGTAAAAATAAACCTTACAGGGACTATAACCCTCCCTTACTCTATCCAAAATGAAAAAAAAAAAAGGTTTTCCCTTTAGCTCTGCTTAGACGATCACACGCCGCACTCGCGTGTCCGGGGACAGAGGAGGGTCCTGTGCGGAGCGCACGCCAAGCATGGTAAGTGGGCGCTGGAGGGACAGGCTCCAGTTCATGCAACAGCCAATCACAGCGCTCATGCGATCCGGATGTCCGTCCCACTCCTCCAGGCACAAAGGCCCAATTAAAGGGATGAGGTGGAGAGCATGATTTCACCGCCCCCCCCCCCTCCTCTCCACCCCAGCCAATCAGAAAACACCTTGCACCCTTATTGAAAACCTGCAAGGTGTTCTCTGAATGGTGGTGGTGCTGAGAGAGCGCCCGCCTGTGGTCAGTGTGCAGAGGGGAAGATTGCGGTAATTACTGTAGTAGCACCAACTACTACATTGACTGTCAGCTTCCATAGAGCTCCCCTAGCTATGGGACATCCACACTTCTATGGTGTCAGTGTATAACACGCGCCATTCCTGGAGGAGAGGGGTCTGCCCAGTGTATGACAGGTGGAGGAGGGGCACACCTCACACAAGGTAAACAAACCCCGGGCTGGCTCTCCAGACAGGAAGGCCTCGGGGACAGATCAGGGCGCCACCCTCCACCCCCTGCACTGCACCCGGGGGAGAGAGGGGACCGGATAGTGGGAACTCCCCGCCGCCTGTCAGCACTACTGCGAGAGGAACCAACCGGAGGGGGGAGACCGGTCAGTGCCCCCCCAACACACTTCCCCTTCCTCCCCTACAACTGCGCACACAGCAAAAAGCCCACCCACACCACAGCCCGCATCCTACCCCTACCAGGTCATAATCTTCCTCATCGTCGCACATGAAGTCATCCTCCATGTCAGACATCTTGGCCAGAGAACTAGAGCCTGCGGACTCCCAGAATCCTTTGCGCTGGACGCATTAATTCCTTCCCCGGAACGGATGGCTGTCTTAGTTGTTGCCGGGGGAAGACATTTTCCGAAGCACCGCAGGATGGCGGAAGCGCTTTTGCAAGAATGAAAACAACCAAAGAGCACCAGGGCATTCTGGGAGGTGTAGTCCCAGACCAAGCTGGGGAGCCTCAGAGTTGAAGTGCTGTGTGCTGGGCGTCATTGTTTAATAAAGTGTAGATGAAATGTTTGTGTAATTTATTAGCAAGCAGCACAATTATAAATAAACCTGTCGTGGCAAAACATGAGGACGGTGTATGCAAAACATTCCTTCCTTTCCTACTGAACTCCAGGAGGAATTTCTATTGCATTTCTTTAGTTTGATTTATTTATATTTATTATTGTATTTTTTATTTACTATTTTTATTATCTTATTTTATTGTTATTATTATTTGTATTTTATTTTAATTATTATTAGTTATTTTTATTTTACTAATTTTAATATTTTATGTTTAATTTACTATTTTTTTATTATTGTTATGTTTATTTAACTAAATGTATTAATTGTGTTTATTATTCTTATTTTCCAATTCCATTGATTATTTTTTTATCATTTTTATTTTATGTACTGTTATTTATTATTTTTTCATATTTTACTATATTTATTTATCATTTTCTTTATGTTACTCCTAATTTACTATTTTGATTTATTGTTTTAATTTATTTAAAGGGTAACTCCACTGTCATGGGGGAAAAAATAGCAAATAAATAAACCACATGCAGTACAATTGAGAGAGAGGAAAAACAAATTCAGCATCAGATGCCGGCAACAACCAGAAATATGCACCAAGCTGTGCACAGCCAAAGTCTGGGTCTGACGAAAAATGACGCTTGATCTCTAACCTTGTATTTATTTTTAAAATGAACACTCATTAAAAAAATAAAAAATACAAGGCGATTTATGAATGATGGCAGTGCCAAGCAAGCAAACCCCGTGGTCAGTTTTTTGGAAAATGAAGAAAGTGGAAAAAATTTGATTTTTATTTCACAGAGCTGTCTTTTTAGCAAGTTATTTCTTGCTAGCAATGGGCATACTTACAATTACTTATCAAAACACAGTCAGCTACTCCAGCTGAGTATGGGGATACCACATGTATCTTTTTTTTCACTTCCTAGGCACATAAAGGGGCCCAAAATCCAAGGAGCACCTTTGGGTTTTCAAGGGGCACAAATAATGCATCTAATTTCCTGATACCCTATCACATTTCTTGGGGCTCTGAAGTGCCAGGGTAGAAGAAACACCAACAAAATTACCCTATTTTGCACAGTAGACCCTCCAACATATTTAATTAGAGGCATGGTGAGATCAAATTTCTTGCACAAGTTTTTACAAAAAAAAAATGTTTCTACACATGGTTGTCAATTAATAAGATATTTCTCACACACAGCATGGGCTTTCTTAGAATCATACCCTTAAAGTGCATTAGTGAATAATAGTACGTGACATATAAACAAACTAATCAGTGACATAGGAAACCATGAGATAATTAATCACTAAATAAATCACATGTGACCATGATGAATCCAAATTAATAGTCAAATAATTCATAGCTCCCAGTGACACACACATATTCATTTAAAACAAATAAAGTCCTTGTATCTAAAGTCCATAAGAAAAATGTATAATCCAATTAACGGTGAAACTTGAATAATGTGGTAATAAACGTAAACACAGTGCTCCACCACACATGAGAGAGTATAATACACGCTCACCAGATATACTTAGCCACAAAGTGACCAAACTGCATGGATCTATATGTGACCATATGTAGCCAGTTTATTCAACACAAACTCCTCCTTTCCTTCTTCTGTATCACCTCCTTCCTTTAAGCCACTCTCTAGGAATAGCTCAAGCATAGAGCCACAAGAAAACCGGGAATAGTGTAATACCGTTTTTATTTTTAAAACACTCAATTAAAAATATATAGATTATGCTCACATTTAGTAAATATAATTGCGTCTTTCAACAATAGGACCCAGCTCGGTTTCCTGTTATGGTGGCCGCTGTAATCGCTCCCCCGTCACCTAGTATGCTAGCATCGGTCTCACCCTGTGTTCCGGTTCTCTCCTCATTCAAGCACCGTATATTGCACCTCAAGCCTCGCTTTCAATGCATTTTGAACTTCCACTCGCCATCAGGAAAAGATTTTAATAAGGTTTTCCTAACGTGTCGTATGAGCATACTTAGATTTTCATCCCAATACACATTCTGCTACTCCTCACAAGTATGAAGTTACCACATATGTGCAATTTTTTGCAGTTTAGCCATATAGAGGGGTCCAAAATTCAAGGGGCACCTTCAGGCTTTCAAGTGCATAAATTAGGCATCAAAATTCCTTACTGCCGTTCACATTTTTGGAGGCCCTGGAGCACCAAGACAGTAGAAACACCCACAAAATGACCACATTTTGGAGAGTAAACACCCCATGAAATTTTTAAGAGACATGGTGAGTATTTTGATGTCTTCAGTTTTTGCCGTAAGTTTTTGGGAAAATGTGAAAATAAAATTAAAATGAATTGCAATATAAAATCAACCACGAAGGGTCACTAGATATTTCTCCCTTTCCTCCCCTTACTAGACAGCAAGGATCCCTGTCTACCTCTTGGATGTAGAAAGAGGCGTTTCTACATATACAAAATGAGGTGTTCTTACACACATCTGCCCTAAGTAGGTACCTTAAACTTATATGATATTCCCTAGTACAGACATACATTGATAGTATGGTTATCATATCTAATCTATTTTAATATCTAGTGACTAGAGATAGGCCGAACGACCCCATGTTCACTTCGCACCAGAACTTTCGAACATTGGTAAAGTTCAGAACTGAATAATGAACCCCATTGAAGTCTATGGGACCCGAACGAGAAAAAAATCAAAAGTGCCCATTTTGAAGGCTTATATGCAAGTAATTGAGCATACAATGGTTATGGGGTCCAGGTACTGCCCTGGAGGTATCGATGAAAAAAAGTTTGTAAGAAACGTAATTTTTAACCACTTCAATACCAGGCACTTCCCGCCCAGACCAATTTTCACCTTTCAGCGCTGTTGCTCTTTGAATGAGAATTGCGCGGTCGTGAGACACTGTACCCAAACAAAATTTTTATCAGTTTGTTCCCACGAATAGAGCTTTCTTTTGGTGGTATTTGATCACCCCTGCGGTTTTTATTTTAGGCGCTACAAATAAAAAAAGACCGAAAATTTTTGAAAAAAAAACGTTTTTATTTGTTTCGGTCACAAAACTTTGTATAAGTACATTTTCTCCTTCACTAACAGGCACTGATATGGCTACACCGATGGGCATTGATGAGGCTAGACTGACAGGCCCTGATGAGGCAGTTCAGATTGGCACTGATGAGGTGGCACTGATAAGTTTTCACTGATGATGGGGCACATATATGCAGCACTGATGGGCACTGATAGGCGGCACTGATAAGCAACACTGACGGGCACTGATACGTGGCACTGATATGCGGCACTGATGGACACTCATAGGCGGCACTGGGCACTGAGAGGTGGCACTGCTGGGCACTGATAGGTGGCACTTTTAGGTGTTACAGGTGGGCGCTGATAGGTGGCACAGGTGGTCACTGATAGGTGGCACGGGTGCATATAGCACTGTTAGGGATGGCACTGGCAGGCATCATATATGGGCACAGTGCCATCCCTACAGTGCACTGTATTGCCCTTACCTGGTGGTCTAGTGTGGGCTCCCTGGTGGTCCTGGGCGGCCTCCATGTTGTCTCCCTGGTGGTCCTGGGCGGCCTCCTCATGGTGTCCTGGGGGGGGGCTTCCTGGTGGTCCTGGTCGGCTCCCTGGTGGTCCAGTGTGGTGATCCTGAGGGGGGCTGCGCTGATAAACATTCAGCACAGCCCCCCCCCCATCAGGAGAGCAGAGCAGAGGAAAAGCCGATAAACAACTCTTCCTATTTACACTGTATGGATGGAAGCCTTTTACCTTGGTCGGTAACGCGGTGGGGCGCGCGCGATTGCGAATTATCCTGAGGACGTCCATAGACGTCCAGTCAGGATAATGAACCCCTTGCCCGTCATTTGTCAATAGGCCGGGCGGGAAGTGGATAAATGAGCAGTGAGTTTTTGATTAAAGTGAAAGCATATAAAAATGAAAAATTCTTTTCAATATAGTGCCTGGGGGTCCCCTTAGTCTACCTGTAAAATGGCACATCTGTACCATGTATAGAGCCAGCTGCAGCAATAATTGCACCTAAAAAGCCAAAAAAATTACATTTTCCCTGCAAGCTTCATTTATTTTGTAAGCAATGGCTTGGGGAGCCAGTGTGTATGATGAGGCCACAATGTAGTGCACTGGTGTCTCTTCCACAGACTTTGGATAGAATTAATGTGTGCAAAAAAATTGGGCTTTGGGTGTCGGTGGCGCCTTCCCACCATAACCCTATAAGAGGTATATCAAAAATTGCAATGATATGCACCTATCAAACAGGTGTGGAAAAGTTGATCTTTGGGCATCGTGGCGTTTTCACACCATAACCCTATGAAAGCAAGAATTGGCCTTGCTGAAAAAGAAAAATTAAATTTGATGCAGCTGTGAAACAGGTGCTGAAAAATTGTTTTTTGGGTGTTGGTGGCGCCTTCACACCCTAACCCTATAGAGGTATTCATGATGAAAGCAAGAATTGGCCTTGCTGATAAAAATTTCAATTATATGCACCTGTCAAACAGGTGTGGAAAAAATGGTCTTTGGGTGTCGGTGGTGCCTTCACACCGTAACCCTATAAGAGGTACTCTAGATGAAAGCATGAATTGGCCTTGCTGTCAAAAATTGCAATGATATGCACCCTTCAAACAGGTGTGGAAAAATTGGTCTTTCGGTGTTAATTGTGCCCATGAAACCTACACCAAAAACATTCTTCCAGATGCAATCAACACCAACAACGCTAGGCAGCCTAGATGTCCTGCAGAGATTCCACATCCCAAAAACACTTAATTGGTGACATCGGCATCAGGGGTTTTCATAGCTGCTGGTAATCCAGGACTGATTCATTTTGATAAAAGTCAGACGGTCCACGGAGTCTGTGGACAGACGAGTTCTATGATCAGTAACAAAACCTCAAGCAGCACTGAATACCCGTTCGGAAAGCACACGGGATGCAGGGCAGCCCAGCAGCTCAATAGCATACTGAGCAAGTTCTGGCCAGTGGTCTATTCTCATGACCCAGTAAGCCAGTAGATCGTCGACTAGAAAGCTCTCCATCTCTGTTTTCACCCCTAGAAACTCGTCCACCATATGATACAGATGCTGCCTATGGGATATGGAAGCTTACAGCTGTGGGCGACGAGGACTAAAAAAAATGGAGAAATGCATCACTTAGATGGCCGCCTTCTCCACCCCTCCTCTACTGACCAACAGAAGCCTCAAAACTAAATTTTCCACGACACTGTAACCTACCAGAGTCGGGAAAAGCATTTGATAAACTCCTCTTTAAGGTGTCCTCAAGAGATTTCAGGGGAGGCATAAGAAGCAGACTCCTTGGGGTCACTGAGGATTATAGTATCTGGAACTGCCTCCTCCCTACCACATACTACTCCCAAGGGTTCTGGGGAAGGAAAACCATCACTGTTTGACGTATGTCTTCCTCTGCTTCAATGCCTCCGATACTGCCAGAATCCTTCTCCTCTCTCTCTTCTTGTGTGTTCTGTGGCATAGGAAAGATGGTGTCTGCATAAAGTGGGCCTTGAGAGGAAAGGGAGTCCTCCTCTTCCTTTTGCTGCTCTGCCTCCAGTGCCCTGTCCATAATGCCACGCCGAGTCTGCTCCAGCAGGAGCACAACAGAGATTGTGTCACTGATGCATGCATTATCACAGCTCACCATCCTTGTGGCCTCCTCAGATGGGGACAGTACAGTGCATGCATCCTTTATGAGCAGCCATTAGCGTGGGGGAAAAAAAGCCGAGCTGGCCTGAGCCTGTCATTGTGCCATACTCACACAGGCACTCGTTGACGGCCCTCTGCTGCATGTACAGCTGCTGCAGCATTGCCAAAGTCGAGTTCCACCTGGTGGGCATGTCACAAATCAGGTGGTTAAGGGGCAGGTGGATGAATTTCAGCCAACTGAGCACTGTTTTTTTATGACCGCCTGAAATGTCTACAGACTCTTCTGGCCTGCTTTAACAGATCTTCCAAACCTGGGTACCTATGTAGGAAACGCTGCACCACCAAATTGAGGACACGTGTCAAGCATGGCACGTGTCAACTTTCCCTGTCTGAGTGCGGACAGGAGGTTTGTGCTATTATCACACACCTCCATTCCTGGCTCCATCTGTATTGTCGCGAACCACCTCTGGGCCTGTCCCTGCAGAGCTGCAAGAATCTCTGCTCCGGTGTGGTTCCTGTCCCCTAGACACACCAGCTGAAGCACTGCATGGCACCTTTTACCTTGACTCATTGAACAGCCCTTTGAATGCTTAAGGGGTACTTGAGGTTCATAGGACAATTCAGCAGAGGAGGACATGGAGGAGGGGGTAGAGCTGACAAATCTCGCATCATTACCAGCTGTATGGAGACGTGGGGGCACAACAAGCTGCAGCACTGAGCCCTGTCCTGCATCCTTCCGAGTTGCAAACAGAGTTACACAGTCTGCTGTGAACAAAATATATCGTCCCTGCCCATGCTTGCTGGACCACGTGCCAGCAGTAACGTGGACTTTGCGGCTGACTGCCTTGCCCAACGATGCCACAACATTGCCTTCCACGTGATGGTAGAGAGATGGAATGGCCTTACGTGAAAAGAAATAGTGACTGGGTACCTTCCATTGTGGTACAGCACTTTCTGCAAATTCACAGAAAGGCGCAGAATCCACCAGGTGGAAAGGCAGAAGTTGGAGAGCCAGCAGATTTGACCAGCTTGCATTTTGATGCTGGGCATGTGGGTGGCAAGGACTGTATTTTTTTTTCCTGTTGCAGCAGATGGTGCAGAGAAATTTGCCGGCTATAATCTACAGCTGGTGGTGTGCTGCTGGCAGATGTGCTGCAAGGACCTGGGACACTCTGCGCTATACCATCATCCCTGTCAGTGGAAGCTGCTGAGAGATCATGAGGTATAGAAGAGACAGACTGAAGTGAGTAAGGAGGAGGAAGGACAGATCTGTGCCCCTTTTGTGTGGCTTTTAGGTGCTCTTGCCAATGGGCTGAGTGGTGGGAGGTTAAATGCCTTGTCAAGCATGTGGTACCCAAATAGCTGGTGTTTTTAGCAATACGCTGCGGCTGGGGAAATATGAATGCCAATATGTGTACCAGTGTTCTCTCCTCTCTGTAGGCTCATGTTCCTGCCTTCCTCAACCTCAGAACCAACATCTTAATCGAGTAATGGCTGTGCATCGTCAAGGAGCAAGTGGCTGACGCTGTGTTCAAATAACTCCACCATGCCTGATGCTGGGGCTATGGCAGGAATAGCTGTGGTCAAGGAGGCAGGTTTAGCCACTCTGGCAGCTGGAGGCGACTGCGTACTATTCTCTGTTTGAGTGACAGAGGATGAGGATGGTTTAGTAAGCCAGTTCACCACCTCTTCTGCATGCTGTGGCTGGAAAGCACAGGCAACATCACTAAACAGAGGAAATGATGACCTGCCTGAGGACTGACTATGTCCACCTTTGCCTGTGGACACATACACTGCTGGACCCCTTTCAGTGCCATGGGAATGTCTGCCTCTCCTAGTCTTTCCAGACATGATGGGGGGGGGGGGGAGTGGGTGGGGGTTGCTTATTTACCAAATATAAAAAAAGATGTGGAAATGTGTACGTGGATGCACTTTAATCAATGGAAAATGGTGTTTGGTGCACTTAAATTTGAATACTCACTACACAGACACACGCCATGGATACACTACAATATACTGCATCAAACGTGCAGTAATGCACAGAACTATATGGCGTTAAATTTGCAGTCACGCAATGAAATATATAGTGTTAAACTTGCAGTAACACAATGAAATATACGGCGTTAAACTTGCAGTAATGCACAGAACTATATGGCGTTAAACTTGCAGTAACGCAATTAAAGCGTTCCACCCAGTTAAAAGTCAGCAGCTAGAAAAAGTGTAGCTGCTGACTTTTAACAATCAGACACTCACCTGTCCCACGCTCCAGTGATGCGGTCACCCGAGGGCTCGCTCTTTTAGCCCCCCCCCTCTGCGGCGCCGGCATCACAAGTGTGGGCTCCCAGCTTTGGCTTCAAAGCTGGGAGCGCACTACGCATGCGCAAGTCGCGCTGTGCCTTGTAAATGGTCGGCGTATCTTCTGTGACGTCTCCCAGAAGATCGCCGAGAGGGAGGGAGAGAAGGTGAACTTCCTTCAGGAGCCGCAGTTCTAGGAGAGGAAATGGACCTGGGACCCTGTGAAAACAGGGTCTCCGGCCCCCCCCCCCAAAAAAAAATGACATGCCAATTGTGGCATGTCAGGGGGTCACCTTCCTTTAAAGCGGAAGTTCCACTTTTGGGTGGAACTCCGCTTTAAATATATGGTGTTAAACTTGCAGTAACGCACAGAACTATATGGCGTTAAACTTGTAGTAACGCGATGCAATACATAGCGTTAAACTTGCAGCAATGCATAAAAATATATGGTGTTAAACTTGCAGTAACGTAATGAAATATATGGTGTTAAACTTGCAGCAACGGACAGAAATATATGGCGTTAAACATGCAGTAACGCAATGAAATATATGGCGTTAAACTTGCAGTAATGCAATTAAATATATGGCGTTAAACTTACAGTAACGCAAAGAACTACTGTATATGGCGTTAAACTTGCAGTAATGAAATTAAATATATGGTGTCAAACTTGCAGTAATGCACAGAACTATACAGCGTTAAATTTGCAATAACGCAATCAAATATATCGCGTTAGCCTTTCAGTAACCCAATTAAATATATGGTGTTAAACTTGTAGTAACGCACAGAACTATACGGCATTAAACTTGCAGTAACGCAATGAAATATACGGCAGTAAACTTACAGTAACGCACAGAACTTTATGATGTTAAAACTTGCAGTAACACAGAAATATATGGTGTTAAACTTGCAGTAACGCACAGAACTATATGGCGTTAAACTTGCAGTAACCCAATGAAATATACGGTGTTAAACGGTCACTACACTGACACTATCTGAACTGTCCCTAGATGCACACTAATGTAAAGATGAATGATCATCACTACACTCATATTGACTACCCCTAGATTCACACTAAACTAATATTCTACACTGACAATAAAATCACAATAGCACACTAACTATCTAGTAGCACTGAACAGAGCCCTGTTATATCTCTCTCCATGCCGATATCACACAGAAAATGGCCGCTATTGAAAGAATACTTTTATAGTGTGCATTGTGGTCATTCAGCAGGTGAACAAATGGTCAAACGACCTAATGATTCAGTCATGCGGTGAACAGCCAATGTTCGGCTCAAACTTATGCTCGGACCAAACCGTTCGCTACTAGTGACCCTTGGTGGTTGATTCTATATTGGGTGAAATATACAAATACTATGTGACTGATATTGTCTTTTCCTAGATGAGTGCTGTATGGTCTACATGAGCCCTGATGCAAAGTTTGGCAAAACTTGTTGGTGCATGAGGACCTCTTTAATCAGCATTCACTTCTGGTGTACAATATATACAGTGGACTCTATCAGCCCTATTATTGTTTTTAATTACCTAGATGCATACTTATTGTATGAACCTTTTTAACATTTTGTTATTCAATAAATTGCATGATTTTATAATATAAATTGTTTGCTGCATGCATGGCCTGTACAGTCCAAAATCTTTTTGCTCTTTTTTCCATACATATACCATGCTTGGCCGATGTCCCTGGAAATCACTAAAGTAGACCCCACTACTCCAGTCATCTCCACTTGCATGCGGGGCCCAAGCCCTGTTTACTGAACACAGGAGGTCGGCTGCTCTGCATGAGTGTCCTCAGAGGTGTAACTAGAACCTTCAGGGCCCCGGAGCAATAAATTATGAAGGCCCCCCTGACCCCTGGCCAGGGCCCTCCCTCTTCCCACTGATCCTGGGGCCCTTTACTCCCATTGTGGGTCTCTTTATTACGGTACCACGGCGGCGCCCTTTCACAAGTTCTGCAGCGGGTCCCCTTTCTGCCATCTCCGGGCCTCCCCATGGTGGTGAAATGCCAGGGCCTGGTCACAATTGCAACCTTTGCAATCCTGATAGCTCCCTCACTGGTGTCAGTAGTTTTTAATTTTTATTTTATTACCATTTCATTTTATTTCTTTTACATTTTTTTAGAAGCTCTGTTGGGGGCTTTGATGAGATATCAGGGGTCTAAACAAACCTCAGCTCTCAATCTCTATCTATGTAGCCTCAGCTGCACAGAATGAATGGACAGGAATAGCTGTGCACCGAGACTCCCATTTATTCAGAAATGGAAGTATAGTAAAAACTGTTTACTATGCTTCAGTTATGAATGAACCAATTGGTACCAATCTCTGACTCTGTCCATTCAGAAAAGGAAGAGGCCGGTAAATGACAAATTTACTGACCCGTTCCCATCTCTCCATCATGACACATCTTCTACAGCAGATGGCTGGAGAAAGGAGGGGGGAAGACAGCAGCTCTGTGGGGGGACCAGGGAAGCACACAGGGACCCTGGTAACAGCAGAAGACAAGCAAATTGGATAGAGGAAAATGGAGGAGAGTGGTACCTCTAAATGCCACCCCTCCTATTCAGGTGTACAAGGGAGGCACATGGGCCCCCTGGACCATGAGGCCCGGTTGCAATTGCAACCTCTATCATTACGCCCCTGGTTGTCCTTCAGAGAACGCTTTACAGTTTCTGAATGAATGCAAAGCATTCTCTGATTGGATGAGATGGAGAGGTGGGGCGGTGATGTCATGTTTTCCACCTCATCCAATCAGAGAATGCTTAATATTCATTCAGAAAATGTAAAACGTTCTCTGAAGGGCACCCATGTAACTACATAAAAACATCCACACTTGGAATTATACATTAAAGGTACATGCAATGGTGGCCACGCATGATGTAATGTATGAATGTGAGTTAGGGACCATAGATTGTAAGCTCCTTGAGGGCAGGGACTGATGTGAATGGCCACTTTATTATGTACACCTTGCTAGTATCGGTTTGAACCCCCTTTTGCCTTCAGAACTGCCTTAATTCTTGGTGGCATAGATTCAACAAGGTGTTGGGTGCATTCCTCAGATATTTTGGTCCACAGTGACATGATAGCATCACACCATTGCTGCAGATTTGTTGGCTTCACATCCATGATGCAAATCTCCCGTTCCACCACATCCCAAAGGTGCTCTATTGGATTGAGATCTGGTGAGTGTGGAGGCCATTGGAGTGCAGTGACCTCATTGTCATGTTCAAGAAACCAGTGGTGAGATGATTGGAGCTTTGTGACATGGTGTATTATCCTGCTGGAAGGAGCCATCAGAAGATGGGGACACTGCAGTCATAAAGGGATGGACATTGTCAGCAACAATACTCAGGTAGGCCGTGGCATTTAAACGGTGCTCAATTGGTACTAAGGGGCCCAAAGTGTGCCAAGATAATATCCCCCACACCATTACACCACCACCACCAGCCTGCAATTTTGGTGAGCCTGTGTGAATTGTAGCCTCAGTTTCCTGTTCTTAGCTGACAGGAGTGGATCCGGGTGTGGTATTCTGCAGCTGTAGCCCATCTGCTTCAAGGTTTGATGTGTTGTGCATTCAGAGATGGTATTCTGCATGCCTTGGTTGTAACGAGTGGTTATTTGAGTAAAGCCCCATACACATGGTTCGACGATCGCACATACGATCGTGTCAAATCGTATGTTGGCTGTTGTATGTAGCATAGTGACTGCACTACACGATCGTACGACCAAAGAAAGAACGTTCAGATGCATGTAATGAGCATCCAGCCATTCCTGACTTTGGAGCATGCGTGTTTTGCACAATACAACTTGTTGTACCAACTGCTCTGTACACACGATACAACGGTCGTAGGAGAGCTTGTTGGTACGACCAAGTTTTCTAGTCTGCTCATACAACTCCCTTGTACGACCGTCGTATGTTCAACTGTTCAAATCGCGCATACGAACGATCGATATCGCATACAACGGTCGTGAGTACGACCTGTTGTATGCGATCGTCGTCCCATGTGTACGGGGCTTTACTGTTTCCTTTCTATCATCTCCAACCAGTCTGCCAATTCTCCTCTGACCTCAACAAGGCATTTTCCGCCACACAACTGACATTCACTGTATATATTTCGGACCATTCTCTGTAAACCCGAGATGGTTGTGCATGAAAATCCCAGTAGATCAGCAATTTTTGAATTACACACACCAGCATTGGTGTCAGTGGATGCAATAATAACCCCCAGCACTGGTACCAATGTCTGGTACTAACAACCATGCCACTTTCAAAGCCACTTAAATCCCCTTTCTGATGCTCGGTTTCAACCTCAGCAAGTCATCTTCACCAAGTCTAGATGCCTGAATGCATTGAGTTGCTGCCATGTGATTGGCTGGTTAGCAATTTGTGTTACCAAGCAATTGAACAGGTGTACCTAATAAAGTGGGAATTGAGGAAGACAAAAATGACACAAACAATTGGTGAGCAACAGACAGTGATGGGTTCCATCCACCCAAAGTGATGGGTTGTGGTGTTAAGCCCCGTACACACGGTACAACAACGGTCGCACAATCAGTTTGTTGTACAATCATCTGACCGTTAGTACACGCGATTACTGCGGTTGTATAACTGAAGTTGGATAAGCAGACTAGAAAACTTTGGTTGTACAACAAGCGGTCGTACGACCGTTGTATCGTGTGTACAGAGAAGTTGGTCCAACAAAGTTGTACTGTGCAAAACAGGCATGCTCAGAAGTCAGGAATGCTCGGAAATGTCCGTTCGTGTAAACCTATGTTCCTAATTCACATTCACCTGACCTTCCTCTTTATACGCTCGTAACACGTCATCATGTTAGGCTTGGTCGTACGATCGCTTAGTGCACGCCAGTATGCGAGACACAACAGCCAACTTGGTCCAAAATTGGACGTTTTGGTTGTACAACCATTGCACCGTATGTACGAGGCTTAAGACAATTGATCGACAAGGATGATTATTGGGGGGTTTCTTCTGCCCCTTACATGTAAATTGATTGCAAGCAATTCTCAAGGGTTTAAAAAATCCATCAGTCATCTCTGTACAATTGATTTTTTATTGTCACAACTAAAATGATTTTGTTTGAAAATGTCACTCTCTGTCACTTATCGCTCGTCTTACTCGATCAATATCTATTTCAATTGTTTTGTCCAATCAGGCACTGATCATTCAGATTTATCACACTGTGTATGACCACCATCAAATTCCATAGTGTATGGTCAGCTGTGCTCATTTACTGCACAGTATGACCAGGACAGGTGACACTCCTCACTGATAGAATATCGTGCTGTACAGGACATACACCACCGATCTCCTCCGATCAGGAGACCTCTGTACAGGAGACAGGAGGTGTGATGTCCGCCGGTGTACGGGAGGTGTGATGTCCGGTGTACGGGAGGTGTGATGTCCGGTGTACGGGAGGTGTGATGTCCGGTGTACGGGAGGTGTGATGTCCGGTGTACGGGAGGTGTGTGCTTTGCTCGGTCACTCTTCTCCTTCCACGTGTCTCCTCTCTCCTGTGTCAGGAGGATATCCGCGGAAGTACCCGGAAGAGGAGAGCACCGAGCAGACATGGCGGACAGCAACTCTCCCCCCTCCATCCCGGTCCCCGCACAGGACAGGTCAGTCCACCGACACATCATTGTCCTTCTATGGAGAGCACTGTGTGTATTGTATGTATGGAGGAGGAGGGGGCTGGGAGTGCAGCACTCTACACCATTGTGTGCCTGGGGGCATGCTGGGACCTGTAGTTCCTCAATGACTCTAAGTCCTGGGTTGTGTGTATGGGTTGATGGCAACAGCATGAGTTAGTTCAAGATTAAAAGTCACATGACCAAGATGAGGGGACCCTGTCACATGACCAGTATGAAAGGATCCTGTCACATGACCAGTGTGAGCTTGAGGGTGTACTCAGCTGTGCCAAGTTAGTAGATACCAAACATGTCAGCCTTAACTGCATGTGTCCGTGAAATGTCAGCAAACTTCGGCACCCTACATTGTCCTTACAGGTCATCAAAGTAGAGGTAACCATTAGGGTTGTCACCTCATCCCTTTAAACCCGAACACATATTGATTACACAATTTCTGAGGCTAATTTAATGCAGATAAGGCACTGAGTTTAATTACCACCTTAATCAGCCACAGAACCTGTGTAATTCATATGTGTTCGGGTTTTAGAGCCGGTTCACACTGAGTCGCCTGACAAGTCGTCCCCATGCAGTGCAATGGAACCGTTCTAATAGGAGCGACTCAGAAAAAGGTTCCTGCACTATTTTCGGGGCGACTTCTAATTGACTTCTATGTAAAGAAGTCTCCTTGCAAGCCGCGCTGAGGTAGCCTCGAGCGGGGCGACTTGCTTTGCCCTGCAAGTCGCGCCGCTCCAGTGTAAACCGGCTCTAAAGGGATGAGGTGGCAACCCTATTGTCACCTCATCCCTTTAACCACTTCAGCCCCGGAAGGATTTCACACTTTAGGACCAGAGCGCTTTTTGCGATTCGACACTGCGTCGCTTTAACTGACAATTGCGCGGTCGTGCGACGTTGTACCCGAACAAAATTTGCGTCCTTTTTTCCCACAAATAGAGCTTTCTTTTGGTGGTATTTGATCACCTCTGCGTAGGGTTGCCACATCATCTCTTTAATCCAGGACACCTATCAATTACACAGGTTCTGTGGCTGATTAAGGTGGTAATTAAACTCACTTGGTGCCTCATCTGCATTAAATTAGCCTCAGAACAACCTGTGTAAATCATGTGTCCTGGATTAAAGGGATGATGTGGCAACTCTACCTCTGCGTCATTTCTGATCGCTGCTATAAACAAAAGAAGAGCGATAATTTTGCAAAAAAACCCAAATTTCTTACTTTTTGCTAAAATACAAATCCAAAAAAAAAATATAAAAAACATTTTTTTCCATCGGTTTTGGCCGATTTTTCTTCCTCATATTTTTGGTAAAAAAAAAATCGCAATTGTCGTCTATTGATTGGTTTGCGCCGCGTTTACGGATGATGAGAATTAATTTCTGGGGTTTTTATTTTTACTAGTAATGGCAGCGATGTGCTATTTTTAGCGGTACTGCGATATTGCAGCGGCCATGTTGGACCATTTTGAGACTTTTTTGGGACCATTGGCATTTATACCGTGATCAGTGCTATAAAAATGCACTGATTACTGTGTAAATGCCATTGGCAGTGAAGGGGTTAACCTGCGGGGGCGCTCTAAGGGTTAACAGTGATTCCTGGGCGTGTTCTAACTGTGTGTGGGCTGCCCTGGCTGGGGAAAGGGGATGATCACGGCTTCCATATAGAGGAAGCCTGTGATCATCGCCCTTCCCCTTTCAACAGAACGGAGATCCATGTTTACTTACACAGGACCTCCATTCTTTCACTGCGGGGGGGCATTGCGGGTAGCCGGCGGCGATCGAGTCCGCCCTATGCGCTCCCTGGCCCCCCTGAACACAGTGAGCGTCGGCGCGCGCTCACAGTGAGTGATATCGCAGCCGCCGTCGTGGCGGCGGTTTGCGATATCGAGCCACTTTGCCATCGTCAGACGCCGGTTGGCGGTCGGCAAGTGGTTAAACCCGAACACATATGAATTACACAGGTTCTGAGGTTAATTTAATGCAGATAAGGCCCCAATGAGTTTAATTACCACCTTAATCAGCCATGGAACCTGTGTAATTAATATGTGTTTGGTTTTAAAGGGATGAGGTGGCACCCCTAGTAACCATGAGTAATGTTTATTGTTGCTGTATAATCAATAATTTCAAGTGTAGGCATCCCCGTCATGTGTTTACATTCATATGTATGTGCGTGTATATGGAGGGGACTTACAATTTTTTTTCGGGGGGGGGGGGGTTAAGTGCTTGGATGTAATTATTTTTTTACACTTTTTTTTTTTGCTAAATTATATTTTTGTTCTTTGTATGAGAGGATCTTGTCACATGACAAGTAGGAAAGGATCCTGTCACATGACTAGTAGGAGAGGGTCCCGTCACATGACTAGTAGGAGAGGGTCTTGTCATGTGACTAGTAGGAGAAGATCCTGTCACATGACTAGTAGGAGAGGGTCCCGTCACATGACTAGTAGGAGAGGGTCTTGTCATGTGACTAGTAGGAGAGGATCCCGTCACATGACAAGTTTGAGACGCTCCTGTGTTCCTGGAGATATTACACAAGAGTTTTCTTCAGCTTGGTAGGTTATGATGATTCTCTGCAGTCTGGAGTGCTCTTCTTTATGAGAAGTAACTGTAAGCCCAGCCCTCAGCCAAAACATTTTTCTCACATTTTAGACACAATGGGTAATGGATAGAACTTGTTTCAGAATTTTATTTGTAGTATGTGACCCCATTGAGATGTCCCTGTGCTCGGGAAACAGACTGCGACAAGGTCCAAACATAGAGATCTCACTGACAATCTATTGGTGCCCAACTCTGGGCAAATAAAAAAGTATCCCTTGCCACAGTGCAAGGGTTAAAGTGATTGTAAAGGTAATTAAAAAAAAAAAAAAAATACTTGCTTGCTCTGTGTAAGGCCCCTTTCATACTTGTGCGACTTGGGACTGCAAAGTCGCATGAGAAGCCGTACCCCATGACTTCCAATGAGTACCGTTCACATCTGTGCGACTTCAAAGTAGTTCCTGCACTACTTTGGTCCAATTTTGATGTAAAACTTTCCCTTTTGGTGAAGTTCCGCTTTAAGTCTACATTCACACCAGACTGCCTCTGAACACAGCAAACTTGCATGAAACTGGTCAGATGTTATTTAAGAGTATTGAATAACACAGTAGTTAAAGCGGACCTTTATCCATTACAATTTGATATAAAATAATGTTGTTTAGCAATGAACATACATTCCACATC
>BLSH010484347.1:238953-254816 GCA_018402905.1 Glandirana rugosa | reverse complement strand
TACAAAACTCTTTCTAGTGAAGGAGCCCTCGAATACATTTATAAGATTTACTTATTTTTTAGTATTATTCCCGGAGGTTTTTATATAATCTAGTGTATGTAGTATAAATAATGACTGTAACTACCCATATTATTATGATATATAATTCTCTTGAAACGAAGTTTGTGGGTCACCTACACCCCTGTTTATATGTTGTGGGTATCTACTCCTATTCTTATTATCTTCCCCCCCTCCGTGGTGAATTCACGTCATAAATTCCCATTTTAAATAACTATATTCTAATTTTTCTGAGTGTTTTATAGTCAGCCCTTTCTAGCGAGTAGTGATCTCCCGTGCGATCGTTCGGGTTCCGTCCGGACCCGGACCCGGACTTTGTCCCGAAGTTCGGACGGACCAGCAGAACCCGAACTTCCAGGTGTTCGCTCAACTCTAGTGATGAGCGATCTTTCCCGACTGATATTTTGTGAGTCTTTTTAATCTTATATCAATAAATTTTACCCTTAAATACTGCACTTAAGTGGTGCCTCCCCCCCTTCTATTATTCTTATCCTCATCTATGGGTGTTGTATATTTGTCCCCACATCCACTGGGTGTTTGAAGCAAAGTTCTCTTAATATATAGTATTATTATACCCATCAATGTCAGTAATAAATATGATGTATGTGATCTAATATATTTTTGGAGGCCCTTATTATGATTTTTTATTCATTTAGAATATTTACATAAGCTCCCGAGGAAGTGATCTTTCTCAAAACATGTTGATCTTCGCTGACCTATGCCAATCTCCTTCAAACCGTTTCAGCCCTCAATCATATTAGCTGGTGTTGCAATACCTCCACCGGATTGGACTTGGTCACTTTATCATACTAGTAGCCTGATTTGATTATCTATTTTATCTATGGTTTTATGAATGTCTTTCTATGAATTTATATAATCTAATAAAAACAATAATTTTAATATCTGGTGCCCATAGTCTTTGTTTTTCACCCTATTTTTCCAGTCCTGCAAATGGCCAGTGCTCTCTCTCTATCTTTGTCCTCTCTCCCCACAGTCACTCTTCGGCTCTGCAGCTGCCTGAAGGGAAGAGGGAAAGTGCAGGGGCAGCAGCAGCAGCAATAATAGCCCGGTCCCTGCTACCGGACAGAGCAGCGTTATGGACCAGGGGCTACATAAACCTATAGTTCTACTTTAAGTAATTCAATTTTTTAGCTGTTTACTTGGAGTTCAGCTCCGAACGTTGAGCGAAAGGCCGGTACGTTGGAGGCGGGTACTTTGCAGAAGTTTCTTTTGAAGTGATCTTAAAAGCCAGAATGAAAGAAAGCGTAAAAACTTCCAATCTGCTGACTGCCTATAGAATTGTTCTACTTTAGCGGGTAACTACTGATAACTATTGTGCTGCGCTGGATTATATTTAAATGACGTTATTGTTGCATTATACATATACTTGTGAAAAGCCATCATTAACTTCTTATGTTTTTTTTTTTTTTTTCTTCTCCTCGGTCTCCAATTTTGTTGAAGCTGAATAAAATATTCAGCTGAGCTTTTTTATGTTTTACCTTCCCTAATGCATTTTGCTATTATTTAGCATGCATTTACATTTCAATTAAGAACACTGACTGTTCGAAAGAGATATCCTGGTGGGCAGTACAAAATATATTATTCAAGCTATCATAATCTCTTTTTTTTTTCCTCTGTAATGACTTCATTTGTTCTAATGACACAGGGAATATTGTGCCGTGGACACAGCTTGTTGGAGTTCTGAAACACCTTGAGAAATGCACTTTGTAATTCATATATAAATTACGTTAAAACCTGACCGCCATTAACGCAAGATTACAAAGCTGGGGAAGAAATGTTACGAGCAAGGCTAAGAAAACAAGTTAATAAAATTGCTGCAGGACTTTTTTTCCAGTATGGTTACTGCTCGTTATAAAGAGTGGGGCCCGCTCTGTGGGAAAGAAGTCTCATTTCAGAGGTCCAACATGCCCCCTATTGAGTCAGAGCTCTAAAATCAGCAAAGCTCATGTTCCCTGCTGATCGGAAATTTCTGACTCAATAGGTGGCATGTTGGACCTCTACAATGACATCACTGCTTCCCCACAAACAGCAAGGTCTATGGTGGCATGATGTACCTACATAAATAATTATGGTAATTTTATAATGATTATGAGATAGCTTCTGAAATTAACCTTTCCTCTACTTCTCTTTGTGTTTAATTCACATATTGTCAGGATCTGAAGTCAGGCTCAGAGATCAGTAGCTATAGCAGTAGAGAGACACCCACCAACCAGCTGGATAAGTACAGAAGCTGGTCATCCTGGTGGATGACACAAGCTCACCTGAGGTGCAGAGTCTAAATACTAACAGGAGTTCACCAGAGGTCCTGATGGTGGAGATGGGTTTTGCTGCATGTTAGTACCAGGTTGCATGTAGGAAGGTTCAGTCTACTTTTTCCACTGCAGGTGGCACTCTCCGCAGTGGCACTACAGTTGGAGAGGAGGTCAAGAAGAACATAGTTCCTCTATGGTTTCCTGGGTCACTGGGAAAGCATCCAATTGGGTGCTGCCACCCTATGCGACTCTGGCTGCCATCTTGGGTCATGCAGATTTTATTTAAGGCCCTGACTCCCAGGTTTGGCGTGCATTTGCAAGTTGGTAGAGTAGGGACAGATACCCCGCCTGTTAGGGATAGCACTAGCAGCAGGGCAAGGTTTATAATGAGGAGGGAAAGCGTAATTTCCCTCCTCAACTCTGGACTCTTCTCTGGACACCTTCCTGTTGGGCACAAGATGGCCAGGCTGCATTCTTCTCTCTAAAGATGCTGACAGTCGACTACATTTTGCTTCCTGCATGCCGTTGGAACTGTGAGTGTTCCCGGTTGGGCTGCCTTTTCACGGGGTTATTTGTGAACTGTCTCTGCATTATTGCAGTACAACTTTCATTGCCCTGGGACTGAGACTGTTATTTTTTAAAAATTTATTGTAAATAGCCAGACAATACAGGGAAATTGGAGATGTGTTTCACTGTAATCGTTCGCGCTTACTCATTTATGGTAATGAGTAAGCTTGAACGATTCAAATGAAACGCATCTACAATTTTCCTGTATTGTCTGGCTATTTACAATAAATTTCAAGCATTGGACTATATCTGTGGAGTGCTGCCATTCCTGTTCTTTTCCTATTTGTTTCTTTACTATGCTTCTGCTTGATCCTAACCTGCAACCACGTGTTACCAATCTTTGGCTTGTTTACTGACTATGCTTCTGTTTGATCCCTACCTGATATATCTGCTACTTGGACCCGAGTTGCTAACCTCCTGGTGGGGTGATCACAAGCACCAGGTGTAGGTGCAAATCCCGAGCACCAGGTGTAGATGCAGTGCGGTGCGGCAAAATAACAGTCTCAGTCCCAGGGCAATGAAAGTTGTATTGCAATAATGCAGAGACAGTTCACAAATAACCCTGTGGAAAGGCAGCCCAACTGGCAACACTCACAGTTCCAACAGCATGCAGGAAGCAAAATGTAGTCGACTGTCAGCATCTTTAGAGAGAAGAATGTGGCCTGGCTGTCTTGTGCCCAACAGAAAGGTGTCCAGAGATGAGGAGGGAAATTACGCTTTTCCTCCTCATTATAAACCTTGCCCTGCTGCTAGTGCTGTTCTTTTCCTATTTGAACGGTAGTGAGCACCTACAGCTGTCCATTATTCCACTCGATTGTCTGATTGCCTGAGTGATGTGTTCTATCAGTTTGGATAGTCAAGGAACAAGCCAAAGGTTGGTATGAAAATGCTGGCGGTAGCAGGAGTGACAAGAATGAGATACTGGCTAGAGAGAGAACAGTAATCTGGCAAACAGGAAGTGCAGAGGCATGGCTTAAAATAGGAAGTGCATGGGAGGAGCAAAGAGTTCAAGGTTCAAGAGAAGAAAGGTCCAAGGTAGTATCATTCAAGAAATTGTCCAGTGAGCTGTCCAGCATCCCTGGTGGCTCAGCAAGAAAAGACATTACCAGAAACAGCAGAGGTTGCAGATTCAAACCTGGGTCCTGACACATAAGCTCTTGAGCCATTTAAGTGTTTAACTCATAACCACACAGGATCAGTGCCAAATCTTGGGACACTGAACCATAAAAGTATAAATTAGGAATATTCAACAATAAAAGGAAGTCTACAGAAATTATCATCTACAGTATTGTCACCAACATATGACCAAAGACTACATGACTTGTATCTTTTCTTTTATAAATGCTCACGGCGATCATCCAATAAATGTAAACCGTTCCAGCACACATTTGGTGTCTGTCTCCGATTACCATATGAATAAAACTAAATCTTGCAACATTTTACCCCAGTCTGGCGATGTCACTGGGCCATCTTTTTCTCCAGCAGTGGCGGTAAAAGGCACTCAATTTTAAAAACAAATATTAAAAATGTGCTTTAAAGCTGAACTTCTGTCAAACAGCTAAATACAAAGATTAAATACATATTTGTTTTATCTCTCAAAGGATTTGTGTTTCTGTGCATTTAGTTTTGTGATTTACACAGCTTTGCTGCACAGCACAGATCTGCCTGACAGGGCAGGAGACTTGATTTTTCTTTGCTGCTGTAAAGTATCACTTACAGGTCTTGCCCTCCCCAAGCCTGTGACTGGACAGTTGAAGGAGAAGCATCACAATGGTGAGCTCTTCTCTGTTACCCTGCTCTCTCCTTCAATTAACATGCTACTTCTTTCTCTTAGAGACTGAGCTCTGCTGTACATGGACTGCAAGAGGTTTATACAAAGTCAAATTTGAGTACTCGGAACCAAAAAAACGTGCAGCGCTACAACTTATGTGTTCATAGTGCATCTACATTCAAAAGTGATTAAGTGCTGTGCAATACAGTGAAAAAACATCTGATACCCAAATAAATACATAAAAAATCTAGTACAATAACTTTTAAAAATTATGCATATGTAGCGGGGTGTTAAATTTGTTAGGCTGTCAGGCAAAATATATTTGCAAGACACTACTGGTCTTGCTGTGATTTGTATTTCTGACCACTAAACTTTTCTCCAATGTACTTCTCCACCATGTCAGTAGGTGGCACTGCTGCCTAAGATATGGGAGTGATAAGTCATAATATTCCAGAACATTCTGGAGTAATCTCATTCTTTTTCCCAGCCAATTGACTCGGTGCAGCTGCATTGTGGGTAGGTGGAAGGAGACCATATATTGGGAGGAAGTCATGTGATCGGAGTCAGAGTCCAGCCCAGCTCTGCTGGGTTAGGCCCCAGTCGCTCTCCCAGTTCGCTGGGAGGGGCCTGCATTACAGAAACCTCGTGGCTGCTAGGCCTGAATCCTTAGGCCTATCCAGGGGTCCCGGCTGCCAGGAGACCCATGCCTGTCTGGAAGATGTAAAGTGTTGCGGTGCGCCTGCCCAGGATGTGCTTCAGTAAGGGGACTGTGAGAGAGTTCTGTGGACCCGTGAGTGTACTCTGTTCATGTTTAAGTCAGGATCCACCCAAGCCCAAAGAACTGTGAGAGAGTTCTACATGTTTGCGAGTACATTCCGTTGTTGCTAAATTGGGATCCACTGAAGCTTAGAGAACTAAGAGGGAGTTCTACAGATCCGCAAATGTAACATTCGTTTTTGGGGTTGCTAAGTGAGACAGCCACGTGTCAGAGTGTTCAGAAGAGGCTGTGGCCTGTTATGCTGTCTCGCTGTATTTTTGCCTGAGAGTCTGCCTGCCTATTCATATTTTTGTCGCTGAAAGGGTGTCCTGAGCTCTCTACCCCTCTCTCCTTGTTTTTGTGTGAAGAACAAACGTTATCCTGTTCAAGCATCAGAAAAGTAATTGGTGTTCAAATTCTTTCAATATACCCCTAGACAACTGGAGATACGAGCGTGCAAGGGTTGTACTGTTAGAGTAGTAAATTATATCATCAAATTCAGCCGCTTCTACGGGGGTAAGCGCTACACATATACAGTGCTAACCCCAAACAAATATCCACAAATTCACGAATGAAAGATAAACCAAAAAACAGTCCTTTGAATAGGTGATGAGAGGTAGTTGCAAATAGTAAATAATAGAGAACCACAGTTCATAAATCGTATATTGGCATAACACCAGGAAATAGCGTATCCAGAAAAACGCCAAAAGAAAGGTCACTCCACCATGTGCGATAAAGTGGGAGGCTTACCAGATGATTATGACCTCAATTAAGGTGGTCAATATGAGCCTTAATGGATGTGTTGAAGTGTCAATTGCAGCTGTGTTACTGTTATGGAAATCAGAAAACATTCAGGCACACCTGTCTGTCAGAAGGGGATAGGCGCCCTCAGCCCCACCTCCAGCTCAGTCAACCGAATTTGCTCATCATATAAGTGGAACAGAGGAACCAACTATAGTGTAATCCCATTTAAAACATTTAATAAAGCATAAAATATTGCACTTACAAGATAAACGCAGCATACAGGCATATACGATGCAAATAAAGCAAACAGTTTCTGCCTCCAATACCCAAAATGACCACGATGGGCGGATCTAGGACATACGATGTGGAACTTACCACACATGCACGGCCCATCGTGGCCATTTTGGGTATTGGCGACAGGAAATGTTTGCTTTGGTTGCATTGTATATACCTGCATGCTGCTTTTATCTTGTGTAAGTACAGGGGTTAGCACTGTATATGCATCATTTTTATCAATTATTGCACTAGATCTTTTATGTATTGATTTTGGTATCAGATGATTTTTTCACTGTATTGCACAGCACTTTATAACTTTTGAATTCATATGCACTATGCACTTTAAAACACATAAGTTGTAGTGCTGCACGTTCTTGTTTCATTTATGATATACTTCACCAATGTTTAGTGCCAGCAGTTCTTTCTGGATTGAGGCCTAAACATAAAAATACCATTTCCTTTGTTTAAATTTGAGTACTTTCAAGAAAAAAAAAAATGCAAATTCAATGGTAAATGAGAAAAAAAAAATCTAATTTGCACTAGATAGGCACCTAATTCTGTTGGTAATTTGCTTGATAATTTCCATACTACTTGTAGGACCTTCTTAGCCACTGGAGACCGTTAGGAACCCCCAAGTGGCTCTGTGGGCCACCTCAGAGTTTGGATCCTTCACTTGTTGGGGGTGTGAACATTGGGTGCTTATCACTTGTGAATCTCTGTGAGAGAGGGTTTAGAACATAAAATACCCAAAAGAACCATATGCAGAATCCAAAGCCTACTTACAGTCAATAAAACAGATTGGCACTTTGTATTCTTGCTCCAGTGACATCAGCCTTCACGAATCTTTATTAATCTATGACTAGATCACAAAAGAGTAGATTTAGAAGGTCAGGAAACAGCTACACACTTGTCTTCCCCAGCCAAAGGCAAGAGAGCTGTCATGTCTACAGTGTTCCTATGATACCTGCTGTCTTTGACTCTGTATCTGAATACCCATTACCGACTTAGATTGCCTTGACTTGCTCCTGATATCTGCCTGTACTGACACCTGCTTGCACTTGGGCTACTCTTCTGCCTGCTCCTTCTGTTCCTGATCTGCATTTGTTAGTAACTCCAGCCTTAATCCCAACTACGCTTTTATATATGCGATTGTACTTGATCTAATGGCCAGTTGTTGACCTGACTTTGGGCTTGAGTCTTTGGGCTTGAGTCAATCACAATATTCCCAATGCACATGTTCCTCAGACTGTCTGTAGATGTAAGTGGGTGCTGCAGTGACCAAGAGCTGGGAACCATAGGCATTCAAAGTTAATTCACCAGCACACCAAGGATCTCCACAATGGGACCAAAGCTTTATTTAGTGATCACATCATAGTTACAATTGCGACGTTTGGGAGTCATGCAGGACCCCTTCATTAGGAACACAGGCCTGATGAAGGGGTCTTGCAAGGCACCAGATTGTTTCTATTTCTCAGGTCACCTGACAGCAGGTGACAGGTGCGCACCGCTAAGGTTAGGGTTGCACTGCTAAGGTTGTGGACCCTTAGCTGACTGCTGCAAATAAAACTCTGGGTGGTGATAGAAGCAAGGCCCCTGGAGCACTGACACAGATTGTGCAGGGAGCTAGAGCATAGGTTTCCCGAAAGCGCAGGGTTTAAGAGCCAGCAGGTGTTCACCAGAGCCCCTGGTGGTGAGGATGGACTTGGCTGCAACTAGCTCCAGTTCACAAAAAACAATGTATTGCTTGCACTACGGCCTGAAGAAGGGGCAGAGCCCAGCAATGCGCCGCCGGACCATTCACTCTCCAGCTGCCCAACGGATGTGACGTACGGACTGCATGGACCGAACGGTCGGTCGTTCGCGCCAAATGAACAGGAGAAAGAGACGCCGGGAGCCAGCGATGCTTCCTTCCCAGCTTCCCAGCTTACCACCGCCAGGCAGTCCCACCTCCATTCCAACAGCTTGCCCGCAAGGACCCCCACATAGCCAGCAGTGGCTGACACTGCCATGCTCACCTGCATACTACCCTTGTGAGTAGTTTTAATATTGTTTTAATAAACAGCTTTTTACCACTACTGCACTTAGAGGTGCACCTTCTTGTTCTTTGTTAGCTCCAGTTCACAGCCTCCAGAGTCTCCCAGCTCATGCTCCCGGCTGGCTACTGGTGGATAGAGAGGAAGTAGCAGTACAGGACAACAAGGAATAGTCAGTGGGATAGCCAAGGGTCAGGGCAATGAGCAGACAGGGACAGACAGGAGAGCATGCCAAGATCGGGGTAACCAGCAGACAGGAATAGTCACAAACAAGCCAAGATCGGGGTAACAAGCAGACAGGAAAGTCACAAACAAGCCAAGGTCGGTATACGGAATCAGATGGAGAGCACTCAGCAGGAACCACACACACACAGAAAGCCTAACACACAATGTTGATTGGCGTCAGTGGCTTGCACTACAAGGTGTTATATAATGTTCCTAATTAGGAACCCTGCTGAGGAAAATCTTACTAAAGCACACAGGTGAGAGGTGCACAATCTGTAAGCTGACCACAAGCAGACAGGTAAGCAAACAGACAAGATATGAATGTTACTGCAGATCCCCTGCCAGCTGAACAACCCATGCAGCTGGGCCATTATTCCAGCTCAGCTCAGTAGTCAGTGTACGAAAATGAAGCGCGCACTGTCCTACAGAAGCAGACTCTTGACAGAGACGTAAAAGGGCACAGGCCTCTGAAGAGACACCACCCAGTTCCTTGAAGATATCCTGAAAGAGTTTCAAAAAGCTAGACCGACTAGAAATCACTGGATCATTACTCTCCCAGAAAGGGGCATCCCAGGCTAACGCCTCGCCGGACAGGAGAGATATAATATAGGCTACCTTTGCCCGATTGTACAGAAAGTTTTGGGGTTGGAGTTCAAAATGAATGGTTCACTGGCTAAGGAACCCCCTGCAGGCCTTGGAGTACTGGGATGGAGCTGGTAAATGCAAAGCTTTTGTGGCTGCGTCTGTGACCAGAATAGGTGCGGCAGCAGATGGCGATTGAGGTTGTTGCACCGGGGGTCCTAAGGAAGCCTGAAGCTGTTCAAAGCAGGAGGCCAAATCCTGGAGGAATCGCATCACCTGGGTCTGATTAGATTCCTGGGTCTCAAGTCTGCGGACTATGCCCTGCAGCAGATCATCTGCAGGTAGCGACACATCAGCCAGGTCCATGGGCGATCAAACTGTCAGGTCACATGACGGCAGGTGACAGGTGTGCACCGCTAGGGTTAGGGGTGCACTGCTAAGGTTGTGAACCCTTAGCTGACTGCTGCCAATGAAACTCTGGGTGATGATGGAAGCAGGGCCCCTGGAGCACCGACACAGATTATGCAGGGAGCTAGAGCATAGGTTTCCCCAGGGCTCAGAGTCTAAGAGCCAGCAGGTGTTAACAAGAGCCTCTGGTGGTGAGGATGGACTTGGCTGCAACTGGCTCCAAGTCGCGGCCCCCCAGGTTCTCCCAGATCATGCTCGCAGTTGGCTACTGGTCGATAGAGAGGAAGCAGCAGTACAGGACAACAAGGAATAGTCAGAGGGATAGCCAAGGGTCAGGGCAAGGAGCAGACAGGGACAGACAAGAGAGCACTCCAAGATCAGGGTAACCAGTAGACAAGAATAGTCACAAACAAGCCAAGATTGGGGTAACAAGCAGACAGGAAAGTCATGGACAAGCCAAGGTCAGTATACGGAATCAGACGGAGAGCTATCCGCAGGATCCACGCACACAGAAAGCCTAACACACTGTTGATCCTGTGACTGTCATATGCAGAATACAGCCTAGTAACTGTGTCCAGTCCTCAGTTCATTGTCTATTGTGGGGAAGCTGACTGGTTCTGATATGCCTGTCTACCTGTACCATCTGCTGGCAAGAACTACAAGGCAGTCATGCTACTCCGTTCCCTTGTGCCACCAGTTTCTCAGGGCTCCAGGCTATTTAACCCAACCTAGCTCCATCTGGGCACACCTCCCCAGGGATTGACAAAGTCCTACTCAATAATTAGATTGGACATTTGAATCATCCCACCCTAAGCTCTACAAACTTCTCCTAGAGGCGGGGGGAGTAATCAAACTCTTAGCCTCTTTGATCTCAGCAGACCAAACAATCACTGCTTCTGTAATTGCAGTAGAAGCCAAAATTAAATTGACCTAACAGCTAACTAGGAGGGTGCTACCCCAGGAACCTTCCCCAACAGCAGGCAGGAGCAAACAATATCCAGAACATATGGGAAAACCAAAAACAGAAAGTAGAATTATCAATTCTAAATTAATTGCTGCTGGGCTGTAGTCATTATTAGTTTGAATAGGGACACACCTGTCTAGGTCAGGGTCTTGAAGTTCATAATTCCCGAACCTTAAGCTAGACACAGAACTGCCTTCTCCGCATTTGAATGGTTTACTTCTTTGTATTGGTTGCTGAAACCTTTATCCAGAATAGTTCTGTGTTACATTTTATCAGTCCACAGAGTGTATACTGACTCATGTGGCATACATATAAAAATTCTGAAGATAGTGGTAATTAGAACTGTCTTATTTTTCAGTACATCAAGACACTTTTTCAAAGCAAACAGCCTTTGTCCATTAGAGATTTGTGCTTTCAGCACCTCTTTAAAATCATCGGGTACAAACTGTTGAGTTCAGATGGAGAATTTTTATGAAACTTAATGTTGTAGGTGAATTATTTACAGGCATTTAGCAGAAAGTGTTTTGAATACAAATTGATGATTAAGTATGCATTATCACCCGAGATTGGAAATATAGCACACTCTGCTTTTCAGAATGTAGAGAAAATAATGCTTAAACATTTGCCGCTCATCTCCACAAATTGATGTTTTTTTATTTTGATTAATAGAATTCTGTAATTTTTTTTTTTTTTTTTTGTAGACACAATTAAAGAAACACTCCAATAAAGGACACTGACAAAATTATTCAGTTGAACTTCAAGCAAACATATTAATCGTTTGTCCTCTATGTAGCACATACACTATAATGTCAAAAGTATTGGGACACCTGCCTTTACACGCACATAAACTTTAATGGAATCCCGGTCTTAGTCCGTAGGGTTCAATATTTAGTTGGCCTACCCTTTGCAGCTATAACAGCTTCAACTCTTCTGGTAAGGCTTTCCACAAGGTTTAGGAGTGTGTTTATGGGAATGTTTGACCATTCTTTCAGAAGAGCATTTGTGAGGTCAGGCACTGATGTTGGATGAGATGGCCTGGCTCGCAGTCTCTGCTCTAATTCATCCTAAAGGTGTTCTATCGGGTTGAGGTCTGGACTCTGTGCAGTCCAGTCAAGTTTCTCCACCCCAAACTCGTTCATCCATTTTTTTATGAACATCCTTAGATTATCTCGCACTTCAATTATACAGCTATGAGGATACAGAACAGTAGAGCCTAGACACAGGAAGCACCTCAACATTTTCCAGGAGGAAGGCAAGTTAAAAGGTGAATTTTCAGGGTACTTCTTAGGCATAATTAACATTCCTAGATGTCATTATAATTTACAAATCTTCACTGTTCAGGTCCACTTTATAATGTAGGTTTAGAGAAAAATTCAAGGCATGGTGTATTTTTACATAATTATAGTGGTCTGGCTTGGACATCACTGCCCTGCCTCTCCACCTCGGCAAATCAAAGAACACTTTTCATTCATTCAGAAGATGCAAAGCATTCTTTGAATGGTGCCCATGCCCAGCTGCCAACCCTCTAAGTTCAGGATGCAGCAGGGCAGCTGGTGGGCACGGGACCCCGAAGCAAGTAGAGATCACTGAAGTATCAGTGTCTACTACTCAATCTATCCGAAATCAAGCTCCTCCCTAATGTTCCCCTTTCCCTGACTTCTTAGTCAAAATCAACGACTCAACTCTCAACCCGTCCCCACATGCAAAGGTTCTGGACTATGAGCTATCCTTACAGGTCCACATTCAATCACTGTCCAAAGCTTGCTGCCTCCACCTCCGCAACATCTCCAAGATATGCCCCTTCCTAACCAATGACACCACAAAGCTTCTAATTCACTACCTGGTCATCTCCCACCTTGACTACTGCAACTCCCTCCTCATTGGTTTACCGTTACATAGGCTATCCCCCCTTCAGTCTGTCATTAATGCTGCTGCCAGACTCAATCACCTTACCAACCACTCAGTGTCTGCTACCCCTCTCTGCCAATACTTTCATTGACTGCTGCTCACCCAACAAATTAAATTCAAAATACTAACAACAACTTACAAAGCCACCCACAACTCTGCCCCCAGTTACATCATTAGTCTAGTCTCAAAATACCAACCAAATTGTTCTCTTCCTTCTTCCCAAGACCTCCTGCTCTCTAGCCCCCTCGTCACCTTCTCCCATGCTCACCTCCAGGATTTCTACAGAGCCTCTCCCATCCTTTGGAACTCCCTACCCCAATCTGTCCAATTATCTCTTACTCTGTACACTTTTTGATGATCCTTGAAAACTCATCTCTTCAGAGAGGCCTATCCTGCCCACAACTAACAACTATACTTTTATTTTCTCCATTATCCCATCCCCCACAGTTATTACCTTTTGTATCTCATGAGTCATTGGTCAGCTATGGTATATGCATGCGGTAGTTACATTGGTCAAATTTCAATTATCTCCATACAGCGCTTGGAGCAAGGTTGTAAATGTTTGTAATACCTCTGTTCATGCAAAAAGTCTTGAAATGTCAAAATATACCAGAATCAATATGTATATGTAGCAGTGTCCCCGACCCCTAGAGGCCTAGTGGTGACCTCCAGAGTTAGGGAGAGCTGACATCCTTCCTTGAAGTGTGGGTTATTAGGCATGGTGTGTGTATTGCAAGTTGCAAACTTGTGCACCAGTCACTTTTTGAATGCAAGAAAAAGAGATTTATTGTCCATACACGTAACTCACAGTAACCCGTTATAGATCTTCTCTCACATCTCACAGTATCCTACTGTAGATCTTCACTCACTGAGCTCCCGGTTTCTCACTAGACTACAAGATCCCAGTCATCACTGGATCCCCTGAGCTCTTACACTGCTAACCCGCTGTGTTATTCCTCAAGCTTCACCCCTGCTAATCCACTGGATCCCTGGCTTGGCACTCTGCTGAAGCTTTCCCACTTGTTCACCATCCAGGCTGGTGAAAGGGCTGCTCTGCTACTTCTTCAGACTTCCATATCCTTGCCTCTGGTGACAGGAGTGGTCGTCCCTTATGGCAACTGCTTCTCCTTCACCACTGGAAACAATTCGGCTCCCCGTCCAGCAGAGTCTCTGCAACTTGTTTGGTCTTCTGGCCTGAAGCCCCAATCCTGTGCTGCTTCTCTCAAACCTGGATAGGCCTCAGGCAGCCTAGCAGCCAGCTTCTCCCGGGATAGGCTTCAGGCTTCTGGCCTAGCACATGTCCACCCAGACAGCTGTCCAGGTGGCACAGAACCCCCGATCACCTGACTCCTCCTGAATAAATAGGCTCTCCCAGCAGGCCAGGGGGCCAAAGAAAATCCCTGCCAATTGGCTGAAACAACCTATCCACTCATAGTCTGAATTCACTATGCCCTTGTAATTTTAACGCCACAGGCAACTAAGCCACCTAGTGACAGAATATAGAGGTACATCAAATCCAGATTTAGGGAAAAGTCAGTGGATCCCCCTAACAATTAGCCAGGCTAGTTACCACCTAGTGAACTAAATTTGTGAGCATCCCTGCCTAAGACCAGGGTGCTACATCTAAATAATTTACTGGACCTATGGGTTGCATATGAAAACCATAAACCGTTGAAAGTAATATGATGAATAAATGAACTGGCTGGTACCAGACCCACCAACAGTCAGATGAATAAACAACCAGTGGCTTCTAATTCACTCCCTGGTCAGCTCCTACCTCGACTACTGTGGGAAGTTTGTGGACAGCTCCGCAATCCACAGCGGCTTCTGTCTGGCTCTCGTTCTTGGCACGGCCTTATGATGTCATCGCTGGCCGCCCTACCGAGATGTGGTGTCCACACAAAGTGAACACTGTAGGTTCCTCTGTTCACCCACACTATTGGTGCCACAAGTGGCATTTATTACAGAAGTCCACGAACATTCCACATGCTGTTTGAGTGAGTCCAGACCAGTGACATCCTTTCACTACTCCTGCTACAATCAAAAACCCATCCCTTACATTTTCAATATGGGCAAGTAGGCTGACTAAGCCACTGGTTGTTTATTCATCTGACTGTTGGTGGGTCTGGTACCAGCCAGTTCATTTATTCATCATACTACTTTTATTGTTTTTATGGTTTTCATATGTGACCCATAGGTCCAATAATTTGATTTATACATAATGATTCTGGTGTATTTTAATATTTCATGACTTTTTGCATGAACAGAGGTATTACAAACACACGTGATTTACAGACTTGCTCCAAGAGCTGTATGGAGATAATCGGATGTTGGTTTTTACAGTTACTCCCCCCAGGGGTTTTCTCCAGCTGCTAGGAACAGTAATGCTACTTTCCTCCTAGTTAATTACCTCTAACTGGTGCCTGATCATATTTTGTAGTAGTTACATTGGTCAAAGCTGGACCGATGTAACTATGTATAAAATATGCATACCTGGAATTATATTTTAAATATGGTGCCCTATTACACAAAGTTAGGGCCCCTGCCTAGAACTATACAGTTTATTGTCTAATTCCTACATATGATGATAGACAGTGGTGGCCCGTCCATACGGGGCACTGCCCCTTTAATCCATGTGGCCGGCCTCTAATCTATATGCAGAGCACCAGACGCATGGATTTCAATGTTTTTTTTCTTTTCTTGAAGCAAGCACACGATTTGAGCCGGATGCTCTAATTGGCTTCAAAAAGGGTGGGCTAATCTCTGAGCCCACCCAGTTGTGTAACAAGAGCGAATTAATATTTGCTATTGTCTTCCTGATTGTCCTCCCAGCCAATCAGGAAGCAGGTCCTGAGTAGAGTTGAGCGAACTTCTAGAAGTCCGGGTTCTGCTGGTTCTGCAGAACTTCGGGACAAAGTCCGGGTCCGGGTCCGGACAGAACCCGAACTTTGTCCCGAACCCCGAACCCCATTGAAATCAATGGAGACCCGGACTTTTAGGTACAAAAAGTGTTGTAAAATAGTCCTGGAAGGTCCTAGAGGTCTGCAAAAGGAAGGAAATGTGGGTAAGGGTGGGACAAGTGACCTACAAAGAAATGGGGACAGTGAAATAACTTTAACACATGTGTTCTGCACCAGCACATTCACACACATGTGTTCTGCACCAGCACAGATGTTATTCACACATTCAATCTTTTCTTCATACATCTGGAAATAGAATTGATGTTTTAAGTGCATGTGTATGGTTTCTCCCCGGTTTTCGGTAAAGTGTTCTATTCTATTTCCAGATGTATGAAGAA
>BLSH010484347.1:213956-226902 GCA_018402905.1 Glandirana rugosa | reverse complement strand
CTGGTGTAAGTCGACCTGAACAAGACATTGCAACTTCTACAAAACTTCGAAGAGGTTCAGTGAAGAAGTCAACTCATAGTCCTTGTATGGGGTTGTAAATACATGACTGTCCATCGTGCCTCTGGGATTAAGATCGTACGTCAAAGTTACTATCTCTTAGTCCTACAAACGAACCGTTCCTGAACTAAGAAGTACCATTCGCGCTTTTCCAGAACCCTAGAAAGAATGTCTTTATTCGTTTTTTAATTTTCAATTGACTACTCTTAACTTCTGAATTCGACCGGTATCTACCAGTTTAGTCGTCCCAAGTCGTCCCTTGTCTGCCCATAGATAATTCAAATCTTGGCTGTTCCCTGCTGAACCCTGCTGATTTGACCATCTATGGCCAGCTTAAGTCTTCAATTCTCATCAGTTAACTTTTAATTTTTTGCTTATTTCTGTAAGAAAGATCCCAAGACCTTTTCGCGCTTACCATGAAGAATCAAGTCCTTGCCAAGCAAACATCCTGATTCTCTATCATTGAAACTGCATGCTAGAATTAGGGTCTCCGTGCTACCTGTCAGTACATAAATGTTGGGGTATGTTCCTGATACTCAACTGAAGAAGTGACTTGGAGAAGCTTCAAAACATCTTCAACGTTACAGAACAAGTCCAGCTGAATGTGGTCAGTTACTACTAGTTATGCCATGACCTGGATAAATAAGAACCTTCACATGTTGATACATGTAACTATTTCTAAAAAGAGTGGGTCAAGATCTACTTAACATCCATTTTTAATCAGTTCTTCTCCAAAAACACCTACAGTATATTACTTACTTGCCAAAGACTTTAATTCTCATCAGTTGGCTTTTAATTTTTAATTTTCAGTCTCTGGCCTTTTAACCCAAAGTTTGTTCATTTCTGTAAGAAAGATCTTTAGACCTTTTGTGGTTGCCATTAAGAATCAAGCCCTTGTCAAGCAGACATCCTGCACAAAAGGCCCAGGTCACCTTCTTGTCAAGCTCTTGTTAACCACACAGCTAAAGTTTGCCTCGAATCAAGGGTGATAATACAAATACCGAGTCAGCATCGCACGCTGCCATTTAGAGCTCGCTGCTCTGTCACCGAAATTGCACTCTTTGTCAAACACCAAAATGTCAATACATCTATTTTATATAAAACAAAGAAACCTTCTAGTGATTTTCTGATTATATCTAGAGCGGACATGCCCTAGAGAGATCGCATTAAAATAATTACCAAATGTCATTAAGTACTGTTTTTCAATATAGCTTTACAGAGGCAATTGTTCCTTTCTCCCCTTCTGTTCCTCTGAAAGCCATTGTGCTTCACTAGCTTTTGCTATTTTTGCTGATCCAGGTGTAATGGAAAATAATAGTGCTATGCAATATGAACTGGACCTTCAATAACATAGAGCATTTCTTTCTATTATGAAATGTCTTGCTTTTCTATTGCAAAATATGGCTTTGTGTGAGATCCAGTTGGAAGATCCTTTGAGATCAGAGACTGGTGAATAGTTCTCTGCTAAGTACAGTGGATTATGCTTGTCCAAGCCAGCCACATTGGGGCTGATTGACTAAAGGAGATAAATCACGTTGTGATATGAATAAAGAGTAACCGATAGCAAAATAAAAAAAATACAGTATCTCACAAAAGTGAGTACACCCATCACATTTTTGTAAATGAATGAGTGTACAGCTTGTATAACAGTGTAAATTGGCTGTCCCCTCAAAATAACTCAACACACAGCCATTAATGTCTAAACCGCTGGCAACAAAAGTGAGTACACCCCTAAGTGAAAATGTCCAAATTGGGCCCAAAGTGTAAATATTTAGTGTGGCCACCGTTATTTTCCAGCACTGCCTTAACCCTCTTGGGCATGGAGTTCACCAGAGCTTCACAGGTTGCCACTGGAGTCCTTTGCACTCCTCCATGACGAAATCATGGAGCTGGTGGCTGTTAGAGACCTTGCACTCCTCCACCTTCCATTTGATGATGCACCAGAGATGCTCAATAGGGTTTAGGTCTGGAGACATGCATGGCCAGTCCATCACCTTTACCCTCAGCTTCTTTAACAAGGCAGTGGTCGTATTGGAGGTGTGTTTGGGGTCGTTATCATGTTGGAATACTGTCCTCTGGCCCAGTCCCTGAAGTGAGGGGATCATGCTCTGCTTCAGTATGTCACAGTACATGTTGGCATTCATGGTTCCCTCAATGAACTGTAGCTCTCCAGTGCCGTCAGCACTCATGCAGCTCCAGACCATGACACTCCCACCACCATGCTTGAATGTAGGCAAGACACACTTGTCTTTGTACTCCTCACCACACATGCTTGACACCATCTGAACCAAATAAGTTTATCTTGGTCTCATTAGACCACAGGGCACGGTTCCAGTAATCCATTTCCTTAGTCTGCTTGTCTTCAGCAAACTGTTTGCTGGCTTTCTTGTGCATCATCTTTAGAAGAGGCCTCCTTCTGGGACGACAGCCATGCAGACCAATTTGATGCTGTGTGCGACGTATGGTCTAAGCACTGACAGGCTGACCCCCTACCACTTCAACCTCTGCAGCAATGCTGGCAGCACTCATAGGTCTATTTCCCAAGGACAACCTCTGGATATGACGCTGATCACGTGCCCTCAACTTCTTTGGTCGACCATGGCGAGGCCTGTTCTGAGTGAAACCTGTCCTGTTAAACAGCTTTATGGTCCTGGCCACCGTGCTGCAGCTCAGCTTCAGAGTCCTGGCAATCTTCTCATAGCCTAGGCCATATTTATGTAGAGCAACAATTCTTTTTTTCAGATTCTCATAGAGTTCTTTGCTATGAGGTGCCATGTTGAACTTCCAGTGACCAGTATGAGAGAGTGAGAGCGATAATACCAAATTTAACACACCTGCTCTCCATTCATACCTGAGACCTTGTTACAGTAATGAGTCACATGACACCGGGGGAGGGAAAATGGCTACTTGGGCCCAATTTGGACATTTTCACTTAAAGGTGTACTCACTTTTGTTGCCAGCGGTTTAGACATTAATGGCTGTGTGTTGAATTATTTTGAGGGGACAGTAAATTTACACTGTTATACAAGCTGTACATTCACTACTTTACATTGTAGCAAAATGTCATTACTTCGGTGTTGTCACATGAAAAGATATAATAAAATATTTACGAAATTGTGAGGGGTGTACTCACTTTTCTGAGATACTGTATGTAAATGATACTGTCAGGAAAGTGCTGCCCATGAACGTACTGTGTCCTTGCAGAGGCGCATTGGTGCACGCTCACTGTGCCCGTGCGTGCACGGGTGCGTGGTGGCCTTGGCACCAATCAGCCTATTTAAATTGGACAGCACCTTGCAGCCAGTGCTGTCCATTCTACAGCTTTCCTGTGTTCCCTAGTGATCTGTTTCCTAAGAGTTACTGTACCTGTGACCCGGCTTGTCCTCACCTTCCTTGCTTCCTTGTCTGCACCGACCACGGCTTACCCACAACCATCCACCTGCCTGCTCCTTGTGTATTTTGTTGCCCGCTAGTTGCCAATCCTGCCTGTGCCTGATTATTCTTGCTCGTTTTGTACCGCAGCGCCTGACCAGTGCTGACCCGGCCTGCACCGACTACTCTGCCTCATCTGCACGAAGCCTTGGAAAGATCAACCGATGCTACATCAGAGACTCATACAAGCCATCGTGCCATCCTGCATTTCCGAACCTCCTGCCTATACTACCAGAGGTTCCCAAATCAGGGTTGTAAGAGAGGTTGCTCCCTGCATAAGCCAGACTCTACCACCAGGTACGTGACAGCAACAGACAGCCATGTCTGAGTCTGCGCAGGGGCCCTCTCCCATGGATGAACTCTGCCTGCATCTGGCTGGGCTCACCCAAGTAGTTATGAGCCAGCAGGAGGGTTACACTCTATGTCCAGGAGCTCTCCTCACCAGCCCCATCCGGGGCCAGCCAGTCCGCAAACCACACCATTGTCACCTTTCCAGCAGAACCCAAGGTCCCAATGCCTGAATGGTTCTCTGGTGACTGAAGGAAATACTGAGCGTTCCGTAATGCCTGAAATCTCTATTTCGCCCTTCAGCCTTGCACCTTCTCACTTGAAGCCACAAAGGTGGGTCTAGTGATCTCCCTCTTGCAGGATGAGCCCCAGTCTTGGGCCCATCGGCTGCTAGAGCAAAAAGTACCTGAAGTCTCTGATCTCGCCCTGTTCTTCTGGGCGATTGCTCAACTGTATGAGGATCCGCACCAGTCTGCTACTGCAGTGGCCGCGCTTCATGCTCTCCAACAGGGCCACAGACTGGCCAAGGATTACGTCTTCGAGTTCAGGCGCTGGAGCACCAACTCCTGAATGATGCAGCCCTCTTCTACCAGTTTCACCTGGGTCTGGTCGAACCACTGAAGGATGAACTGGCCCATGTTGGGGTGCCACCAACTCTGGATGCCCTAATTAACCTCACCATTCAGATTGATCGGTGCCTTAGAGAGTGCAGGGCAGAGAAATCCACAAGAGCATCCCAGCCTACATGGAGGCTACCACGTGTTTCCAGCTACACGAGTCCTGTTCCTCCAATGCCCATGGCACCTACCTCTCCATCCTTCTGAGCCAATGCAACTGGGACTGCTACGAAGAAAGGTAGCGCCAAAAAAAATAATCTATGTCTTTACTGTGGAGCTCCCGGGCATTTCATGAGAGCCTGCCCTGCGAAGTTCTGCCACCAGTGGTTCTGTGCCATCTGTACCTAGTAATGCTTCTCATCTAGCTCTCTCCATCTCTCTACAGCTCCCAGTAAGGAGTACCCCTGTCCACGCAATTATTGATTCCGGAGCCTGCAGCTGCTTCGTGGACTTGACATTTGCAGCACAATGTGAGATCCCTCTGTGACCCAAGTCCTGCAGAATGATAGTTCAGCAGATGGGACCACTATTAAGTTTGGCCTAGTTACACAGGAAACTGTTCCATTGACGCCCACAATGGCCGACGGCCATCAAGAACTTCTGCTTTTGGATGCCGTCACCTCTCCCCTCTTCCCTATCATACTTGGCCTACCCTGGCTCCAGGCACACAATCCCAGCATTAACTGCGTCACTGGGGACATCAGGTTTCAGTCACCTTATTGCCACCAGCACTGCTTACCGAGGGCCATTGAAACGGCCCTACCCTGTTATGCATGGACTCTGATCCCGAGCCTGATACCCGTCATTCCCTTCCCTCAATACACCACGCCTTCCTGGATGTCTTCAGCAAAAAAGGCGCAGAGACTTTTCCCCCTCACAGACCCTACGACTGCCATATCAAGCTCCTTCCCGGAGCTGAAGTTCCCTTTGGAAGGATTTATTTTTTGACCGAACTCGGACTAAGCACTTTGAAATCCTACATAGACAAGAACCTAAGCAAGGGGTTCATTGTCCGTCCACCTCTTCTGCTGGAGCTGGTATCTTTTTTGTGAAAAAAAGGATCATACCTGCATACCATTGACTATCAGGAACTTAACAAAGTAACGGTCAAGAACTGCTATCCTCTTCCTCTAGTGCCAGAAATATTTCAGCGCTTGGGAACGGCCACCATTTTCACAAAGCTAGACCTGCGTGGGGCCTACAATTTGGTACAGATCAGGGAGGTTGATGAATAGAAGACAGCTTTTTGCACTCATTTCGGCCATTATCAGTACCTGGTAATGCCGTTTGGGCTGTGCAATGCCCCTGCCACCTTCCAGCATTTGATAAATTACATCTTTGGAGACTTCCTTGATCTTTTTGGTCATCGTATACCTGCATGATATTTTGTTCATTTCTCCTTCCTTGGATATCCATTGCAGTCATGTCAAAAGGGTTCTGAGCCACCTCCATTAGCATGGCCTCTACGCCTATGCCAAGCTCGAAAAGGTTGAGTTCAAGAAACAAAGTATACAGTTCCTAGGACAAATCAACTCGAAGGGATGCACCCCCAGAAGGTCTCCGCCATCATGGATTGGCCAGCTCCTGCTGATAAAAAAGGAATCCAACATTTCGCTAACTTTTACAGAAAGTTCATCAGGGGGTTCTCCTCCCGCTTTGTTTGGTCCCGCCCACCGAGCACAAGCGGGAAGTCCGGGGAGAAGACAGATCGGTGGTCGCCGCACGGAAAAACTTTCCATCCCCGCACCAGCTGTCCCAGGACTAAGGAGGAACCAAGCACACACCCACTACCACAAAGCGCTGTTAGATTCCTGTGATGGGAATCCATCTCATATGGTAAGTGGGATGTGTGATCAGGGTGCCTGGTGAAGGATCACTACAGGGTGGCACAGCGGTTTGCTTACAGGTCCACTGTGTGATGCATTATTCCTATGACTGTTTATTAGAAAATTAGAAAAAGCCACTGTTCATTTTTGACTGGTTGGAGCTCGGATTATCCTTGGCATTTGCACATTGTTTATGCACTGTTTGCACTATTCACGTGGATTACCTCAGAGACTATTAATGATAGATGTTCATTATACTATTAATGCTGATTAAGATTTGGTTCAACTGTTGCTACAGAATATCATATAGCATCAGCACTTTATTCATGCACACTTATTGGTTCATAATATATAGCACTAGCACTTTATTGGTATACACATTTATTGTTTTACAATGTCCAAGTAGACACTTGGTATAGGTGATCCTTAAACGTTCACGGTAGTTTTAGGAGGAGCGCGGTCCCCCCTTTTTTCGGTTCTCCTCTATAATCTCGCCCATCACCCAGCTAACCAAACAACCTGGTTCCAGTGGTCTTCCAAGGCACAGGCAGCTTTTGAAAAATGTAAAGACTTGTTCACCTTATAAAACACCCGGATCCTGCTCTTCCATATGTCTTAGAAGTAGATGCATCCCAGATATCTCTCGGAACAATTCTCTCTCAAAGGAGCTGCTTCATGCGGTAGCATTTTTTCCCGCAAACTGTCAACGGCCAAGAGAAATTATGATGTGGGTGACCTGGAGCTTTTATCAATCATGTCTGCATTGGATGAATGGTGGTACCTATTGGAAGGAGCTGCACACCCAATTTTAATGTATACAGACCACAAGAACCTGGAGTACCAAAGGATGGCCAAGAGACTGAAGCCTTGACAGGCCAGGTGGGCGCTGTTTTGCTCCAAGTTCACTTTTCACATCACCTACAGGCCTGGGTCGAAGAATACAAAGCCGGATGCTCTCTCCCACATGTTCAATGCGCCAGAAGTCCCAGTGTCTCCCGACACCATCCTGCCTTCCTGCTTTTTTGCCGCTACAAGAGGAGGTGTCACAAATCAGACAGGCTACTACAGGGACAGCTCCCCTCCCAGAAGCTAACCTGCAGTCAAGGGACGGCCTGCTCTTGTTCAACAACAGGATCTTTGTGTCGGAGGATCTACAGGCCACAGTCTTAGAACTCTGCCATGACCACCAGTAGGGATGGGCTGAACGGACCCCTGTTCAGTTCATACCCGAACTTTCGAACACCGCGAAAGTTGGGACCCGAATAACAAAACCCATTAATGTCAACGGAACATCAAAAATCAAAAGTGCCCATTTTGAAGGCTTATATGCAAGTAATTGGGCATACAATGGTTATAGGGGTAAGGGTCCTGCCCTGGGGGACATGTATCAATGAAACAAAAAGTTTGTGAAAAACATAATTTTTAAATGAGCAGTGATTTTTTGATTTTTAAAAATTCCTTCCAATATAGTGCCTGGGGGGTCCCCTCAGTCTACATGTAAAGTGGCAGATCTGTACCATGTCTAGAATCTGCTGCAGCAATAATTGCATTTATAAAGCAAAAAAAAAAAAATTCCCTGCAAGCTGCCTTTATTTTGCTAAGCAACAGCTGGGGAGCCAGTATGTATAATGAGGCCACAATGTAGTGCACTGGGAACAAGATTAATGACTTTTGGATAAATTCTGGTGTCACTTTGACTTTGGATAGAAGTAACGGGTGTGGAAAAATTGGGCTTTGGGTGTCGGTGGATCCTTCATGCCATAAGTCTATAGAGGTGCTCTTCATGAAGGCAAGAATTGGCCTTTCTGTAAAAAAAATGCAATGATATGCACCTGATAAACAGATGCAGAAAAATTGGTCTTTGGTTGTCGGTGGCTCCTTCCCACCTTAACCCTATAGAGGTACTCTTGATAAAAGTAAGAATTGGCCTTGCTGTAAAACATTGCAATGATATGCACCTGTCAAACAGGTGCAGAAAAATTGGTCTTTGGGTGTTAATTGTGCCCATGAAACCTATACCAAAAACATTCTTCCAGATGAAATGATTGAACACCCTCAAAGCTAGGCAGCCTCAAAGTCCTGCAGAGATTCCACATCCCCAAAAAAAAAATAATCAGTGACATTAGCATCAGGGGCTTCATAACTGATAACCCAGGACTGATTCATTTTTATAAAAGTCAAAAGGTCCACGGAGTCTGTGGACAGACATGCTCTATGATCAGTAATGAAACCTCCTGCAGCACTGAATGCCCATTCTGAAAGCACGCTGGATGCAGGGCAGCCCAATGACTCAATAGAATACTAGACAAGTTCTGGCCAGTGGTCTATTCTCATGACCCAGTAAGCCAGTGTATCATCAACTGGAAAGCTGTCCATCTCTGTTTTGGCCCCTAGGTAATCGTCCACCATGTGATGCAGACACTGCCGATGGGATGTGGAAGCTGACAGCCGTGGGCGGTGAGGACTAAAAAAAATCTGAAATGCATTACTTAGGTGGACGCCTTCTCCATCGCTCCCCTCTTGACCAACAGAAGACTCAAAACTATGTTTTCCACGACACTGTAACCTACTGGAGTCGGGAAAAACGTTCAATAAAATCCTCTTTAACGTGTCCTCAAGAGATTTTATCTTCTACACTCTCTGTGGGGACGGGATGAGCTCTGAGTCCTTCCCCTTATAGCGTTGGTCAAGGAGGGTTGCCAACCAGTAATGATCATTCTCCTTTGTGCCACTTATTTTTGGGTCCTTTTGCAGGCTTTGAACAATGAGGTTGCCCATGTACCTCAAATTTGCCGAGGCTTGAGAAGTAGACTCCTCGGGGTCAATCAGGATGACAGCATCTGGAACTTCCTCCTCCCAGCCACGTACTACTCCCAAGGGTCCTGGCATTGGAAAGCCATCGCTTATAGATTGACGCATGTCTTCCTTTTCTTCGAAGCCTACAAAAGTGCCAGAATCATCCTCCTCATCCTCCTCCCCTCTCTCCTCCTGTGTGTTCTGTGACATAGGAATGATGGTGTCTGGATAAAGTGGACCTTTAGAGGAAAGGAAGTCCTCCTCTTCCTCCTGCTGCTCTGCCTCCAGTGCCCTGTCCATAATGGCACGCAGAGTCTGCTCCAGCAGAACACAACAGAGATTGTGTCACTGATGCATGCACTGTCGTGGCTCACCATCTTTGTGGCCTCCTCAAAAGGGTGACAGTGCAGTGCATGCAACCTTAATGATCAGCCATTGGCATGGGGAAAAAAAAAGCTGAGGCGGCCTGAGCCTGTCGTCATGCCGTACTCGCACAGGTACTCGTTGAGGGCCCTCTGCTGCATATATAGCTGCTGCAGCATTTCCAAAGTCAAGTTCTACCCGGTGGGCATGTCGCAAATCAGGAGGTTTACGGGCAGGTGGAATTCCCACTGGATTTCAGCCACTGGCTTTGTATGACCACCTTAAAATGGCTAAAGACTCTTCTGGACAGCTTTAGCACATCTTCCAACCCTGGGTACGTATATAGGAAATGCTGCACCGCCAAATTGAGGACATGTGCCAAGCATGACACATGTGTCAACTTTCCCTGTCTAAGGGTGGACAGGAGGTTTGAGCCATTATCACACACCACCATTCCTGGCTCCAGCTGGCATGGTGTGAACCACCTCTGGGCCTGTCCCTGCAGAGTTTCAAGAATCTCTGCTCCTGTGTGGTTTCTGTCCCCTAGACACACCAGCTGAAGCACTGCATGGCAGCTTTTAGCCTGACTCATGGAATAGCCCTTTGAACGCTTAGTGGGTACCTGATGTTCATAGGACAATTCTGCAGAGTAGGGCATGGAGGTGGCAGAGGAGGAGGAGTAGGAGGGGGTAGAGCTCACAGGTCTGGCATCATCACCACTAGCTGTATGGAGACGTGGGGGCATAACAAGCTGCAGCACCGAGCCTTGTCGTGCATCCTTCCAAGTTGCGAGCAGCGTTACCCAGTGTGTTGTGAACGAAATATATCATCCCTGCCCATGCTTGCTGGACCACATGTCAGCAGTAAGGTGGATTTTACGGCTGACTGCCTTGGCCAATGATGCCAGAACATTCCCTTCCACGTGATGATAGAGAGATGGAATGGCCTTATGTGAAAAGTAGTAGCAACTGGGAACCTGCCATTGTGGTAAAGCACATTGTGCGAATTCACGGAAGGGGGCAGAATCTAACAGGTTGAAAGGCAGAAGTTGGAGAGCCAACAGCTTTGACAAGCTTGCATTTAGACACTGAGCATGTGCGTGGCAGGGACTGTATTTTTTTCTTCCACTGCAGCAGATGGGGCAGGGAAATTTGCTGGCTACAGTCTACAGCTGGTGGTGTGCTGCTGGCAGATGTGCTGCTAGGACCTGGGACACCCTGTGCTATACCATCGTCCTTGTCAGTGGAGGCTGCTGAGAGATAATGACTCGGTATAGCAGAGGCAGACCGAAGTGGGTAAGGAGGAGGAGGAGGGGGGACAGATTTGTGCCCCTTTTGTGCGGCTTTTTAGTGCTCTTGCCAACAGGCTGAGTGGTTAGACGTTAAATGCCTTGTTAAGCATGTAGTACCCAAATGGCTAGTGTTTTTGCCACGTTTGATTTGCCTGAGACACAGTTTGCAGATCTGCTGCAGATGTGCTGAAAAAGGGCCAGGCAGCTGAGCTTTGGGAAGTTGGCTGGGAGATAACAGCTGCAGAATGTGATGGAATAGGGTGGCTGCTCTCTACTCTTTCTTGATGTTGGCCTCCTTGAGGTTGTGCCGCCTCACCTTCAGTTTCCTCCTCTGCACTATCTGGTGCCAAAGTCGCATCAGTGACCTCATCATCATCATCTCCTTCTCCTCCATTTTCATCATCATCATTACCACTGGAGACAACTTGGCAATACGCTATGGCTGGGGGAACATAAATGCCAATTTGTCTACCGGTGTTCTCCCCTCTCTCTAGGCCTCTACTCCTCCATGGCTGATGTTGGGGCTAAGGCAGGAATAGATGTGGACAAGGAGGTAGGTTTATCCACTTTGGCAACTGCACGGGACTGCACACTTGTCTCTGCTTGCATGACAGAGGATGAGGAAGGTTTAGTAAACAACTCCACCACCTCCTCTGCATGCTGTAGCTGGATAGCATGGGCAAACTCACTAAACAGAGGAAATGATGACCTGCCTGAGGACTGATCACCATGTCCACCTTTGCCTGTGGACACATTTGTTGCTGGCCCCCTTACAGTGCCAAGGGAGCGTCTGCCTCTCTTTGTTGTTCTCCCAGACATTATTGGGAGGGAGAGGGCGGTGCTTATTAGCAAATGTAAAGAAGAAGTGGCAATCTGTACGTAGATGCACTTTAATCAATATAAAGTGGTTAAACTGGCAGTAATGCACACAAAACTATATGGCGTTAAACTGGCAGCAATGCACACAAAACGATATGATGTTAAATTGGCAGTAATGCACACAAAACTATATGGCGTTAAACTGGCAGCAACGCACACAGAAGTAAATGGCATTAAACTTGCAGTAACGCACAAAACTATATGGAGTTAAACTGGCAGTAACGCACACAAAACTATATAGCGTTAAACTGGCAGTAACACACACAGAACTATATGGTGCTAAACTGGCATTAATGCACACAGAAGTAAATGGCGTTAAACTTGCAGTAACGCACACAGAAGTAAATGGCATTAAACTTGCAGTAACGCACAAAACTATATGGCGTTAAAAAGACAGTAATGCACACAAAACTAGATGGTTTTAAACTGGCAGTAACGCACACAGAACGATATGCCGTTAAACTGGCAGTGACACACACAGAAGTAAATGGCGTTAAACTTGCAATAACGCAGACAGAAGTAAATGGCGTTAAACTTGCAGTAACACACAAAACTATATGGCATTAAACTGGCAGTAGCGCACACAAAACTGTATGACGTTAAAACGGCAGTAACGCACACAGAAGTAAATGGCGTTAAACTGGCAGTAACGCAATCAAATAGACTGTGTTCAACTGTCAATACACTGACGCCCTCTGAAGTGTACCTATTCTAGCTATACACTAATGTAAAGATTAGTAACACGATCTCACTACACTACACTGATACTATCTGAGCTGTTCCTACTCTACATATATACTAATGTATGTATAAATGACATGGTCTCACTACACTACAGTGAAACTATCTGAGCTGTCCCTACTCTAGCTGCACACTATGCAAAGCTGAATTATGTTCCTTCTCACTACACTCACACTATCCCTAGACTGACCCTAAACTAATATTCTACACTGACAATTGAAGCACACTAGCACAGTATAGCACAATAACTAACTAATAGCACTGAACAGAGCCCTGTTCTATCTCTCTCCATGTCTAAATCACACTGAAAATGGCTGCCATTGAAAGAATACTTTTATACTGTGGGGCGGGAATGAGCCATGATTGGATAAAGTCATGATGACAGTGTCCAATCTTGACTCTGACAGTGCTCTGTGCCCTGATTGGCTGAAGCTTTCACTGCTTCAGCAATCAGGGCTTGCAATGCACTGTGCAGTGTCACAATACATTGTGGTCGGTTCGGGGGTCGAACAAACGGTCGAACCACCCATTTGTTTGGCTGTTTGTCGAACGATCGAACAGCAAAATTTCGGCCCAAACTTATGCTCTGGCCAAACCGTTCGCCCACCCCTAACCACCAGCTTGCAGGACACTTTGGTGGGCTCAAGACTACGGAA